>VMDR010030921.1:0-12213 GCA_007922815.1 Macrotus californicus
GCATTGTTCTGGTAGTTTTTAGTTTGAAATAAGTATTGCATATAAAGTTTGTTGTTTAATCACTACTAACTTACTGTCTTTAAGATGCATGGCTTACCAAATAGTATTAAAGTTTCTATTTAAATTTCAAAATAGGTGTTAATAAATTTCTTAAGGAAGTGTGCTCATAGTTTGGGTTGCCATCTCTTAAATATTAATTACCATTGTTTTGAAATTGTTTTCGTAACTTAAAAGTAAAGTTAGCTTTTACTTATGTCGTTGGTTTACCTTATTACTAGCCTCTGGAAATTCTGTTTGTCTTGTAAGCAAAAATTCTGCCATAAATTGGGGCGATTTCCCAAAGTAACTCAAATATTTGCTCTGAAATGTTTTATTAGCTAAATTAACATTTCAACGATAAAAGCCCATAATCACCCCTTTACCTATTTTACCTTTATTTTCTTTGCCTTTTTATAATCTATTGAAAACTTAGGGATTTGTTCACCAGATCTATGCTGTGGAGATGATGTACAGATCTGTATATATTGCGTTCTTTTTCTTTTTAAAACAGATGAGCTTTGATCCAAACCTTCTCCACAACAATGGACACAATGGGTACCCCAATGGTACTTCAGCAGCACTGCGTGAAACGGGGGTTATCGAAAAACTGCTAACCTCTTACGGATTTATTCAGTGTTCAGAACGTCAAGCTAGACTTTTCTTCCACTGTTCACAGTATAATGGCAACCTGCAGGACTTAAAAGTAGGAGGTAATCTGTTGATTCTCCTTTATAAAATTAATCACAAATTTCTCTTCCATATCAGCTTGCTCCTGAGAGTGTTAGTTTTGGTCTTTTAATTCTACCAATTACTGCAGTGTATCTATAAAAAAACTAGCAGAATTTTGACTTCTTTGTAGTATCGTCTTTTTGAGGGATAAAAGATTAACTGCTTAAAAGATAATTTGAATATTTTTTAAATAAATGCTTGGAAGATTTACAGTTATCCCCCCAATAATGACTCATGATACTGTATTTAATTTTGGGCCCATGAAAATATTAAGCCTTTATAATGTTAGTTGTGATTATTTTACTAGATATGATCTTGGTAGTACCTGAAAGAATAGCGCCTGTAGTGACACCACTTGCACTACATGAAAATTCACCTTGGCTAGCACCATAGAAGCCACCTTTACGTCTGAAAATGTGTGGCTTATTAAAGGACTGAAGTTACCAGGTATCAGTGTGTGTTTTTGGAAATCTCTTCAAGGGGAAAAAAGTCAGAACCGTGGTCAACATGAGTATTCAGTGTACCACATACTCTAAGCCCTATGAGAGTATTATTTTGGTGAATTCTCATTTTACATATGAGGTACAGAAGGGTTTAAAAAACTTGCCAAAGGTCATGATTGTTATATTGCCTTATTTGCAGTATGTGTTTATGCCACGAAAGCTAAGACATGGCTTAGTCTAAAGCAGTGGTTTTGAAACGTTAGTGTGTATCTGGAAGGTTTGTTAAAACACAGATTGCTGTACTTCATGCCCAGAGTTTGTCTTTGAGTGAGTCTGGAGTGGGGCCCAGGAATTTGTCTTTCTGCTGAGCTTCCAGGTGATGCTGCTGCTGGTCCAGGAGCCACACTTTGGGGAATCACTGGTGTAAGGCAGCTCAAATGCTGCATGAAGGTTAGCCTGAAAGTCAGAAACCATTTTGTCAAAATTAGTACAACAAACACAGCACTTTCTTTATTTTAGATGATGTTGAATTTGAAGTATCGTCTGACCGGCGGACCGGGAAGCCCATTGCTATTAAACTGGTGAAGATAAAACAAGAAATCGTCCCTGAAGAACGAATGAATGGACAAGTTAGTGACTTTGATGTTTTATGTTTTCTTCGGGCCCTGCATTTGCGTATCTCTCACATTAGAAAAGGAAGATTCTCCCCATCTCCTCCGCTTGCACGCAAGAGAGCTACAGTATATAAAGATTACTATTTTAAAATTATATCAGAAGCACTGGCATTTCTTGACCTGAAATAAAAATACGGTCAAGACTCAATTTGGGTTTTTACAAATAACCCAGAGTCTACACTTACAGTCAACTTACGTACTGTAAGTCTGAGACTTGGCAGCATGGCATCCTCTTGTGGATCATACTAAAATGCATCTCTGTGTCTAGTATAGAGGACATTAAAATTCATTTGATATTGCACAGTGCTGCTCCTGAAATGATTAGCAATGGACATCTTTTTTTTTTTGACTGGTAGGTTGTGTGCGCTGTTCCTCACACCTTAGAGAGTAAATCTCCAGCTGCCCCGGGTCAGAGTCCAACAGGGAGTGTATGCTACGAACGTAATGGGGTAAACTTGTGCATTTTTCTTAAACCTTTGCCTGGTCCACCATGTGGTCTGTAAGCGTACTTCCAATTCAAGACAGAGAACGTCAGCTGCAGTTGATGAGACCCATTTTAAATTTGGTTTCTGAGGCTTCGAGTGCAGCACAATCAGAAAATTAAAGCCAAAATCTGTAGGACTTCCAAGTGTCTTAGCTTGCCCAGTGTGACCTTAGTTAGAACATTAAGGTAAAATGCTCCTTTTTTAACTCACTTTTTGGGGGGTTGTGGGAGGAGGTCTTTTTTTTCTGGTTCCTTTGAAGCACTAACTCTGGCTTTTTTGTTTGGAATGCCTTATGTAAAAATTGGTTTTTGAATGTAACTACAGTCTTTGGGCAAATGCTTCCACGTGCGTAAGCTTTTTGAAGTTGGGTTGCTGCTCAGCTGTGGACTCGCAGAAGTCATCAGCACCATGGAGGGGAGTGTGTGTTTACGCAATAAAACTGTGCTTCTTACAAAGCATTTGATTTTAAGAAATTTGGCTTAAAATGCCAGTTTAAGAGGTATTTAACAAAGTCACAGTATACAGTAAACGTGCATCTTGCCCATATAGTAACAATAACCCATTAATTCACAGGAAGTGTTTTATCTGACCTATACCCCTGAAGATGTGGAAGGGAATGTTCAGCTTGAAACCGGAGATAAAATAAACTTTGTAATTGATAACAATAAACAGTAAGTTTTTCCACCTAGGTGATTTTCTTCTCTTTTTTTACAGTATGAAATTGGAAGGGAGTTAAAAACCTAGCTTGTAAGTCTGGGTAATTTTTATGACCTTTTAGACTTTTCATTAATCATCTAATTATTTTTGAGGGCCTATTCCATGATGGGTATTTTACAGGGTGTCAGAAATAGGAAGATAATTAGAGCAGCTTTCAAGGCGCTAGCTGTTCCAGAGTCAGTGAAGGTGTTGCAAAAGCAGCAGTGCTCTAAGTTTTGAGGGAATGGTGTCGGGGGGCGGGGGGACAGCATGCCGGGTAGAGGAAGTAATTTGAGGAAAATATTTTGAGTTGATTGAATTGACTGGTTCATAGAATGATGAAGCCTGAGCACTATCTCATAATCAGAGAAGTCTCTGAATGATTTTAAGTATGGTAGCTTTAGATTGTCGAAAGTGGTAGAGATGGTAAACTTTTGGAGAGAGAGGATATCCTTGACTCAAGGCAGTTATATGAGAGTTAATACGAAAGATGAGGGGCCAGTACAGACAGGCCAAGGGGTGGTCCAATGGAGAAGTCAGGTCACATTGAGAAGATAAAGTCATTAAGCACTGTAACTGATTCAACAGAAGTGTGTAGTGGGATTAAGGGAAGAGATGTCCCAAGTGCTGTGTTTCTGGCTTGGGGTACTGGGCAGATGATGATAACATTAGCTGAACTAAGGAGATAACAGCAGAGAGAGTATTATGGTAAGGGTGGGAGAAGAATTCTACTTATTTTGGCATTTAGAATTTGAGGTGTCTGTCGGTATTTCTGGATGAAGATACTGAATATGTAGTTACACGTGTAGGTCTGAGACGAGCTAGTAATGGGCAGGAAATAGAGCCATCAATTTCCACAGTATAAGCAGTTAAGGAAAGTATAGTCAAGAAAGCCTAGAGATGTTTATTTTTGTTTTGGGGTGGGTAAGAGGGGAGAGACAAGTACAGAAGGAAGTTAAAAATAGGACACGGAGAAAGGCACTTCATAATAGCAAAAGTCCCAAGAGCATGCGCCAGAATCTCTAGCTTTAAATATTGCCTCTTGTAAGACTGGAAGGAATTAGATTGAGTGTAAGGGATGGGTATTACAAATTTCCATCTGAATGTCTCAGTTTAATCTCAAGTAGGAATCTAGGGGGTGGGGCTTGAGTTTGAGGAGGGAGCCAGTGAAGAAAGGGCTTTGCTTTTAACCCTTTTTAAAAGATTTTATTTACTTTTAGAGAGAGGGGAGAGAGGGAGAAAGAGAGAGAGAAACATCCATCAGTTGCCTCACACATACCCCCAACTGAGGACCTGGCCCGCATCCCAGGCATGTGCCCTGACCAGGAATTGAACCAGTGACCTTTTGGCTCACAAGAGGCACTCAATCCACTGAGCCACATCAGTCAGGGCTACTTGCTTAAAATTTTAAATAGCAGTTATTTAAATCCCAATCTGACTCTAAAGCCTGTAGTAAGTTGCAAAGGCAGGTAGATTTTTTTCAGTGTCTTTATTAGTCTGCTCAATTTTTGAAATAAGCACAGCTGGGTTACAATTTGTTCATGAAGAATTAGGGAAGTAATTGCTTGGTCTCCAGCTCTTAAGTCAATAAATATGTTGCATCTTATACAGTCTGCCAACTTTAAAACAAAATCAGATTTACATTGCTGCTGTTCAAAGATGGGGACAGTATAGCAACATATGGTGTATCTAACTGGTTTCAGTGAAGGTGAATCATTTTTTAAAGGATAGCAAATTTTTCCTGTAATTACTGCATTTACTCATCTTTCTTTTATGGCTGTTTAATCAGAAAAAAACTGATAGGATAGTTACTATTGGGTTGGCCAAAAAGTTCATTTGTTCTTTTCTGTAAGATGACTCTAGTAGTGCTTAGTTGTCTTTAACATTCACAACAATTTTGTTAGATTATGTTGACAGCTGTCATCAACGTACATTTTTAAAAAACAAAACTGGTAAATTTTTGTGCAACCATTTTAATATTGAAGATGGAAGAAGATGTACAACATTTGCGGTATATTATGCTTTATTTTTTCAAGAAAGGTAAAAACGCAACTGAAACACAAAAAAAGGTTTGTGCAGTATATAGAGAAGGTGCTGTGACTGGTCACATGTGTCAGAAGTGCTTTGTGAAGTTTGGTGCTGGAGATTTGCTGAGTGATGCTTTCCTGTCGGGTAGACAGTTGAATTTGATAGGGATCAAATAGAGACATTATTTGAGAACAGTCAACGTTATATCACATGAGAGATAGCCAACATACTCAAAATATCCAAATCAGTAACGTTATTTGTGAAAATGAAAAATATGTCTTTTAATTTATGGAAAAAATTAAATAGACTTCTTGGCCAACCCAGTAATTCAGTAACTGCAAAGAGGGACCATCTCTTACTCATCCATCTCCAGTACCGTGGCTTGAAGCCCATAATGCCGACTGAAATTGCGTTTAGTGAATGACCTTCCTGAAACCAGCGTTCCTTATCTTTGGTTGCATGCAGTTTGTGCCTTTATTTCTTTTGTTTTAATAGAAAAAGCAGAATAGAAGAATATCATGTGTCCATGGTGTTATTTTAACAGTCCCAAGGAAAAAATGATCTATATATGCGTTCCTCATTTAGAAAGCTAGGAATTTTGAGCAAAAGTCTCTTGCATATGAAGCCATATGAAAAGGGTCATATGTCATAAACCTTATGTTTGCTTGTAGTGATAGAATTCTCGAGGCCTCAGGAAACTAGGTTATTGTTTCTCAAGACTCATCATATCTAACCAGTGCATTTGTCACCCCTCTTTGATTCCCCTCCCACCCCCACCCGATGACTGCTTTCTAGTACTGGTGCTGTAAGTGCTCGAAACATTATGCTGGTGAGAAAGAAACAAGCCCGCTGTCAGGGAGTAGTTTGTGCCATGAAGGTAAGTGTCACCGAAGTTGAGAAACGAGCTTTTTCTTTGACTTTTTTAAGTCTTACACCTCACACCTAAGCCTTTTGTTTTTCTTTATGTTCCCTTTAAAAATGTTTCACTGTTAACTTTAAAAGTTATCCTTTAAAATTCTTTGGTTACTTTGTTTGTTTTTTAAAGATTTTATTTATTTATTTTTAGAAAGGGGAAGGGGGAGGGAGAAAGAGAGGGAAAGAGAAACACCTGTCGGTTGCCTCTCACACAACTCCAACTGGGGACAGGGCCCGCAACCCAGGCATGTGCCCTGACTGGGAATTGAACCAGTGACATTTCAGCGCACAGGCTGGCACTCAGTCTGCTGAGCATACCAGCCAGGGCTAATTCATTATGTTATTTAAAATGGCCTGCTTAATTGACAGTATTAGACTTTACGAAGTGTATTATTTCCATGGCACTATAATTTTTTTTGGTTATCAGCTTATAGTTCTTGGGTAGTCTAATTGTTTTTGAAAAGTCTTGATCGTAAATTGTCATCATATACATATGCTTAATGGTACATATGTTTCTATTTTTGGTTTTTGTTTGGCTTCAGGAGGCATTTGGCTTTATTGAAAGAGGTGATGTTGTAAAAGAGATATTCTTTCACTATAGTGAATTTAAAGGTGACTTAGACACCTTACAGCCTGGAGATGATGTGGAATTCACAATCAAGGACAGAAATGTAAGATAGTTAACTAATTTCATCTTTGACCTTCTTTTAAAATCAGCAGTGAATTAGGAAACACTTAAAATTACAACCCCCACCCCACTCCCTTGATTCAGGGTAAAGAAGTTGCAACAGACGTCAGACTACTGCCTCAAGGAACAGTCATTTTTGAAGATATCAGCATTGAACATTTTGAAGGAACTGTAACCAAAGTTATCCCCAAAGTACCCAGTAAAAACCAGGTAAATGTTTTTTTTCTAGAGAGTCTTCTTTGCCTCATCAGTAACAGAAATGTTATTCCATTCAATGAATGTAATTATATGGTAGTGGAACAATGAAATACTTTATATGTATACTTAAACTAAGTGAGAACCCATTGATTGATTTATCTGTGAATGTGGTTGGTTGTTTTGTTGTTTCACTGGTCAATAAGGGAAAGGGGGCAAAAGAAATGCTTGCTAAATTGGAAGAAAACACAGGTGGGTGGTCCATTTGTTCCCACCACCACCCACCTCACTGCTACTTTGTTTCTCTTGTGGGGAAATGAAGTGATGAGACTGGGGGCTGTTAAGGCGAAGGAAAGGGGTAACATAGGAGACTAAAGTTCTCTCCTTTAAATAAAACCTCTCAGTACCATAGTGCAGGGTCTTAACTGCCCTGTCGGGAGTTTATGGTGGAGTCACGTGACCACAGAACACAAAGCTTTCCCGGTGGACTTAGGTTGTCAACCCCTTTTCTCCCCGCAGGGGGCTCTCTGTTGTAAATAGCACAGGTTTGCTGTGTGTTCCTCTTGTTTTACGTAGCCCTGGAAGGATGGGAAATCTCCAGCTAAAACAGTTTTCCCTTCTCATCAGAATGACCCATTGCCAGGACGCATTAAAGTTGACTTTATGATTCCTAAAGAACTTCCCTTTGGAGACAAAGATACAAAATCCAAGGTGACCCTGTTGGAAGGCGATCGTGTTAGGTTTAATATTTCAACAGACCGACGTGACAAATTAGAACGAGCAACCAACATAGAAGTTCTATCAAATACTTTTCAGTTCACTAATGAAGCCAGAGAAATGGTAAGTGTTAGCTATTATTAGATAAGTATCCAGTGCCGGGGTTGGCGGGGGGGAGTATTACATTCAAATTTGTAAATGTTATATTGAAAATTCTTTAAGTTATGATATGGGGCAGTTACCTTGTTAAGTTCATCAAGAACAGAGTGTGAGTCAGTCTGGATTTGACATCTGGCTCTGTCACTTATCTTGACATAGATGTGAATAAGTTTTAGAATGGAAATTTGAACAGAATGACTAAGGTCTTTTGAGAGTCTGATTATCTGGCCCTTAAATTCAAGTCTGTCGTTTAGAAAGTAGATTTTCCCAAACTGTTTCGTAAGATGTTCAGTGAACACTAGACTAAACAAAGTCAGGTAGGTTTGTTTCTTCTGTTTTTATAGCAGGATTTTGAAAATTCCTTCAGTGGATGTATGTTGAGGAGTGACGTAGACCAGAATTGTTTTGTACAATCTCAGTTTTTGTGAATTGACTTTTGCAAATGTAATTTACCTTAGTTCTGTTTGGTCATAACATCTGTAGTATATTTCAGTGGAATGGGAAACATTCAATGAAAATTGAAGTTTCTTGGGACTTCTTTAACCTTTACCTTTAGAGAACTGATCTTGTTTGACATTTGCAATGTACTTTTAACTAAATCTGGAGATCTAAACGTGTGATTTCTTTTTTTAAAGTTTCTCAAGCAGATTTTGTTTCACTTTACAGTGTGAAATAACATTATTGAGTAGTTTAGCTAACATCAGGATTTAGCAAGGTTTAAATGTCAGAATATTCAGAGCTGGTTATAGAATGGTCTCTATATGTAAATGCATGTGTAAGTTGGTCGGTACCTAATAATTGTGCTTCAGTATACATTTGAGTGCCATCTCCTCTGGATGTAATGCCCTCACAGAGCTGATAATTTAGTGAAAAGGAAAAAAAAGGAAAGGATTTCTTCTATTTTACTCTTCAGACCTAAACCTTAAGTCCTCCCCGTGCCTGAACCCGTAAGGTATTTGAGGTGCAGAACAGAGAGTTGCCTTTAGTTGCCTCTGGAAGCCCTGGAAGTTTGGGCCTGGAGATTTTTAACACTTCCTGGACGTTGTGCTGTCGTTAAGTGTGGACTCTGTTTGTAATCCTGTTTTCTGCCACTTACGGCTGTGTGCTTTTGGACAGATTGTTTAGCCTCTGTCAGCCTTGCTTTCCTCATCTTGCAAAAACATGATAATACTACTAAGTTTAACAGAATTGAGAGTTAAATGGAGTACGTTGTATGCTTTTGTTTACATTCAAATATAACTTTTTCTAGTGCGTATCGCCGAGGAGAGTACCATCTGGTGAGTTTCAGTTGCTTAGTTTATTTACAATGAATTTGTAATTAAGTGGAAAAATTACAATGTGGATACAGAATTTGTGTCATTAATACAGAGATAACTCGATCATGTTTGAATGCTTGAATGTTGTTCTGAAAAGCTTCACAGCCCATGAAAATATTTTTGGGGTTTCAGGGTGTAATTGCTGCCATGAGAGATGGTTTTGGTTTCATCAAGTGTGTGGACCGCGATGCTCGAATGTTCTTCCACTATAGTGAAATTCTGGATGGGAACCAGCTCCACATTGCAGATGAAGTAGAGTTTACTGTGGTTCCTGTGAGTAGTTTTTGAGAAAAAAAGTAAGGGGGGAGTTTTCTTGATGCTGCTTTTTCCAGTTTAAGTTACTTTTGTTTTTCATTTGTAGGATATGCTCTCTGCCCAAAGAAATCATGCTATTAGGATTAAAAAACTTCCCAAGGGCACGGTTTCATTCCATTCCCATTCAGATCATCGTTTTCTGGGCACTGTAGAAAAAGAAGCCACTTTTCCCAATCCCAAAACCACTAGCCCAAATAAAGGCAAAGAAAAGGTAAGTTTTACATGATCCAGATGACTTTTGTAGCTCTTTATTCCTCTTCTGCCTAAAGGCAGCCGCTGTCCCCAATGATAACACACAATAACGAAGTGTTCTCTCTTTCAGAATTCCCTGTAATACTAATAATCCAATTATGAACTAATCTAAGGCAAGGTTTTGTAATCTCAGCATTATGGACGTTTAGGACTGGATAATTCTTGGGTGGGGGTTCTGTGTATTGTGGGGTGTTTAGCAGCTCCCTGTCCTTAACCCACTAAAGGCCAATATCTTTCTTCTCCCGCTGTGTGAAGGCCCATAGGGTTTCCAGACATCCTACTGTAACCCCCTGCTAGGAGCTGCTCATCTAAAATGATAATACTTTCTTCCAAACAGTTTAAAACTTTTAAATTTGGGTAGGTTTACTTCACACATTGGAACTTCATTTATTGAAAAAATCCACTGAATAGGAAATATAAAGAGTCTAAAATGATGGCTTCTGCTATCAAGTAAATAACAAATTGAGACTTGTCTAGAAACAAGTAATTCATACAGAATATAAAATATTTCACTGACAGAAATAAATGAGAAAAGGACATTCTTCAGAGTAGAGGTACAGAGAGAAAAATTTCAGGAAGAGGGGTACTTTGGTGGTGGTGGGTAGGGGAAGTAAGGATGAAAAGTCAGGAGACTGGTAGATGAGAAGGTGTTCATTGCTACTCTAAAGAATTTAGACCTTGTTTTGTACTCAGATAAAGATTTCTGCTGGAGAGTGACATCGGGTGTGCAGTTCAGGGAGCTAATGGCAATAGTATGGACCCTAGATGGGATGGAGAAAGACAAAGGATAGAAGAGGCTCAATAGGAAATTATTTAACAGTTTTGGTAGTCAGTGAACTGTGGACAGAGGTCATGGATGTAGACAAGAAGAGGTACATTAGAAAGATACTGGAAAGTAGCATGAATCCAGAAATTACTTAGGAGCCAGAAGGAGTGGGGACAGCATTGATACTACTTATTTTGTAGCTTGAGAAGTCCCTTCACCCCTGCTTCAGTTTTTAAACTTAAAAAAATGATTGTGTCCTGTTTTGTTTTTAAAAGCCCTCACAGTGCCTAGTTCATGGTAGGAATGTCACAAGTGGCAGATGGTGCTATTAATAATAAAAATAAAGTTCAATGGGCCTTACTTCTGACAGCTGTTAGCTTTGGACTGCCCTGCTTCCCAAATGTCTCTGGCAGAACTGGCTTGATCAAGGCAATCTTTGAGTGAGGCTCTTCTTGGCTTTTTATTTACTTGTTAGGCTAGTACTATATCCTAGCAAGTCTCTTCTGTCATGGCACTTGTTAATTACAGGGTATTTACACTTGACCATTTCACGAATCTGTCTGTTCTCCTGGACTGGGCTCTTTGCCAGCAGGGATTGTCTTTTCTCTGTTGAATGCACATGGTGTTTGTGGTGTTGTCGGATGCTGACCGGATGTTGAAGTTGTGGGTGGGAAGAGCCAGCGCAAACATGAATGCTGAGGTGGTGGCTGTGGTTGCCTAGCAAAAGAGCTGCTGCCATTTGGAGATGGGCCTGAGTTCACTGCCGTCACTTCACTTAATCCAAGTCACATCCTTTCTTAGCCTCACTTCTGGTATTTGACAGTGACTTAAGTGTGACAGTGAAAACACTGGCGTGTCATAGCTTAATCACTTACCTGAATACCAAGTGCTCTGAGCGGTGCAAGGACCTGCACCACATAAAATTCTCATGCTTTGGCAGATCTGTGGAAGCATTACGTACAAAACACTGTGAGTACTGTGGGAGATTCATACGGGAACTTCCTACCCTACAGAGTTTCCACCCGTTTGAAAACACACTCGGTTTGATTCCTCATTGGCTATGAGAAGTATTGAACGGGCACATAAATGTTCAGTAAGGTGTCCCTCCTTAACAGCAAAAAATAGGTTCTCAAGACTAAGGGACCCAGTTACAACATATTGAATTCCTTCTGGCTTAAGGCAAGACCACCTTTTATTCATATGAAAATATCTGTTGTTCCAGACAATCCTGGATTAGGAGATTTTTACAGCTATGCCAGTTCTTTGGCTCAAGGGTCTGTAAGAACTATAGCTGCTTTTATATTTTGTTTGTTTGTTATGTTCTTTTTCCATTGTATTCTCTTATTTTTTAGGAGGCTGAGGATGGTATTATTGCTTATGATGATTGTGGGGTGAAATTGACTATTGCTTTTCAAGCCAAGGATGTGGATGGATCTGTTTCCCCTCAAATAGGGGATAAGGCAAGATCATTTTGCTTATTTGAGAGAGGGAGGGTTGACGGCTACAATCTTAACACATTGAGTACCGCTCACGAGTTTTCGCGTGTTTCGTGCGCCATCTGTTAAGGACCACTCACGAGTTTTCTCGTTTTTCACGCGCCATCTGTTATGGACCTTAGATGTCAACACACTGTCTTGTCCACATCGAATGAAGCGATCTCATTGGTGGAAACCGTGCAGGTCAATCTACGAAAAACTATATAATTGCACGAACCCATAAAGCATTGCAGTTACATTGTATTTTGGTCATTCGAATAGTCTTCGTCTTCAAGTTCCTGGCGCTTTTAGAAATGCCCC
>VMDR010030922.1:0-12215 GCA_007922815.1 Macrotus californicus
GGGGGGGGAGTAAAGAGAGAGTGAAAGGAGGTAACATCAAAGGGAACAGAGTGGTAAAGAGATTTGAACGGCATTCAGACAGTAACATCGATAAGACAAATTAATAGTAGGTCAGAGAGAAAGAGGTAAAGAAGAGAACCCCAAATATGGGGCTTGGGAAGATATTCAAGAAGGATATAAACATAAAAAAGAGTGGGATACAAAATTTTCTGTATTATATGATCACTACATACATTACATTTTTACAAAACATGCACAGGAAATTCACCAAAATGTTAGAAGTAGTTCACTCTGCAAAGTAGGTCAATCATTTTTTAAAAACTCATTCTTTCCTGTATCTTTCTAATTCATTAAGAATATACTTTGTTGTACATTTTGTATATTTTTGAAGCACATTTATTTCAAAAAGCAGTTTACCTTTCTTAATAAAAATTCTATGGTTGTAAAACTCCCTTGAGAAAAACTGCTCCAACAGCAAACCTTACTTCATAAACACATCACTATACCAGCCATAATAAATTCTCATACCGTTGTGAGACCTCACTACGAAATTACTGACTAACGGTGAAGCAGTCATCCTGGTTGCGGACTTTCTCTTTCTGTTCTAGGAATTTACTAGCTGAGAGGTGATGGGACTGAAAGCAGGTCTCTTGCTGACAGTCGTCTGACTACCCAGTAATCACTGCAGTCTCATGAACTGCATGCCCCTGCTTTGGGGCTTTTCCATTTCCATCTGTGTGACTGACTCTTTCACCTCAAGTGTCATCGTCTCAATCAGATCTACCATGTTTATCATAATTACAGGAGTAGTGTGCCCCCGTCACAGGAGTCCCAATATTCTTTTACCTGCCTTATTTTCAATACACTTATTACCTAAAGAATGACATAATTTATTTAATACATTCAGCGTGTCTCACCCCACAGAATATAAGTTCCTGAGGTCATACATGGATTTTTATTGTGTTTGTTCCCAAATGTATACCCATCATCAGAACAATCCCTGGCACATAGTGGATGCTCAACAAATATCTGTTAAATTAACACATGCATGAAAGAATAAATTAAATAAATGACTATTAGATTAAAAAAGCATACTCAATTACTTCACAAATGAGTATCAGTCATTAATATTTTTTTACTTTGGAAGACACTGATTTTTCTGCTTAAATATTTGTAGACTAATTTAGCCTATGGGGTTCAACAAAGTGTCCTCTTTGCACATATGTCTCTTAAAAGTTTCAGATTCAGAAAGGTGAGAATTGATTATATAAATCAAATAATTTCTCTAATAGGTAAAATGTATAAAAAGTAAACAGTATAAGTTTTACCAATAAATGATGCAATAAAGTTGTACTTCTAAACTGCTTCGTTTAAAATTACTCATTTACTGTTGAGGACCCCTGAGAAACCCTGCTTACAGCTTCTCATTTACGTACATGTTTGTATGGCTTTTTACTCTCACTAGTGAATCACAAGAATGAGGGCAACTGGACCAGAAGGCAAGGGCACACATTCAGCTGACCCTAATCTTCAGAGCAATTCAAACTCCTTTCACTTTGCTGTCTTGTGGTTCTAGCGCCATCTGGTGTTTACTGTGCAGAAATGCTATGAGGGCAAGTAATGCAAAAGTCTTTTGCCAGTTTTTTAAAAAGGTTTAGGCAGCTGGACAAAATGATATAAGCACGTGACTAAGTGACAGATCATATGTTGAATTTGAAAATATAGAATTAAAAATTGAGAAATCAATGTAGCATTAGAAGAACAGACCATTTAACTTTCAAACAAGAATATTCTTCAAGGAATAAAGGACAAAGGCAGAACACGAACTAGTTATTAAAGGAGGAAACACTTGAAAAACACTCTAGAACCTTGTTAATAAACCATTTAAAAATGCAAAATTTGATATAAAGTAAATTATCAAATAAACAAAGAGTTTATATTTGAATATCCAGGAGTTCTAGTTATGGGGCTTCTTCATAATATAGGCTTGACCTTTAGTCCCTGCAGAGAGCCTTATAAGGCCTCAGTGTATTAACAACTCCCAGTTAATTAACATGCATTTTGTTACTCGAAGGCCTGACTGTGCTAGCTTATTCGGTCTTCTGTAACTTAGGTACATTTCTTCATTGGCTAATGCTGCTACTTCTACATTTACAATAAAACCAACGTTACTTACACCAATATAGGCTTTCCAGATATCCTAGGATGTCTTAGCACTTCTGACATTGTCTCTTTTGTCTCTTCCATTCTTTCTTCATCGCTGGAATCCACAACAAATATTACCCCATAGGACTCAGCGTAGTAATTCTTCCAGATTCCCCTAATTCTTTTTCCGCCTCCCAAGTCAAAGATGGTGACTTCAAACTTTCCTTGTCTAAGGTCAATTTTGGAAAATCCAACAGTAGGAGCTACATCTTCAGGATACTCTGTTTCAAATGATATTAAAAAAAATTCTTTAGACTTTAAATTAATGACAATTTAACTTCATAACGTAAATGACATATAAAGTATCATACTTTAGTAGAATGGAATGGAATGTTTATTATTTCCTTATAGAATATGCATTACTGGTTTGGGAGATGAGTGGATACTATAAAAATACCCAACTAGAATGTACACTCCACGCAGAAAGGTATTTCTTTTTCTGTTTTTGTCTGTTTCCTTTTACTAATATAATGACTACCATATAACAGGTATTTAATAAGTAGCTATAAATGAATAAATGAACTTTTGCCTTTAAGACTATTTACTGTCCAAGTTACAAACAATAAAATTTCTAACCATTCAACACCACAGACACCCTGAGAAACCATACAAGCTCTGTGAAATTATAAAGAAAATCTGAACATTTAGAGGACAGTTTAAAAGAACCAAAGAATGGCAGAAGCTATGAAGAGTAGGGCCATTTTTTTTTAATTAACTGAACTCAAGCTATAATTGGAATAAAAAGCCTTGTGAGGGCAGCTTACAAATATGAAGAGTAGATTTCATTAATTCTACAGGAACATGTTTTGGCAGAACTTTTTTTGCTTCTGTATATGACAACACAAAGGTGCAGGATGTATAATACATGCTTATAAATGCCAAGGAGTGGTAATGACAATAAGAGATTTAAAAGATCACTAAGGTTCAAGAAAGACTTGAACCAGAAGCTGGGACTCAGGCCTTAAAACTAGCTACGATTTAGACAGAAAAGTGATCTAAGTAACAGAAACGGCGAAGGAAAGAAGTGCAAACAAGAACCTTCCAGTTGGGTCAAACCCTTAAGATCTTGAACGCAGACTGAAGAGAGCTCTAAAGAGAACCGCGAACCACAGGGGGTATTTCAGCAGACCAACGACATGGATAAGGTGACTACAGCTGTGCTTTATTAAGATTCATCCTCGTAAAAGTTTATAACTGAACGGAAATGTGAGTGACGGCCAGAGAGATTATGAAAGAGTACTCGAATTTGGTGTCTCCGTGGTGATGGAGAAGTTTAAACTTCATGTCTGTCTCTTCCCTTCTCTTTCCACCGCTGGAATCCACAACGGCTATTACTCCACTGGACTTTGTTTACAGCTGCACAGCCACAAACTACATGAGGTGTTTTCAGTTGAAATAGATGAAAATAAATTAAAGTAAACATTCAGTTCTTCAGCTGTATTAACTACATTGTAAGTGCTCAAAAGCCGTATGTGGCTAGTTGCCCACCCTACTGGACAGAACCAATATAGAACATTTCCATCACTGCAGAAAGCTTTAATAAATAACATTGGTTTAGAGGGTCTTATTCCACATTCAAAATGTGCTATTACAAAGACGAATTTGAAAGGCTTTTGCTGCTAGGCTTAGGTGTGACTAAGAAACAGACTTGCAATGTACCACTCCCTTCCACCAAGCACTTTAGGGCACATCACGCAGCTTCCAAGAAAGTTAACAGAGACATTACAAGTCACATTTTTTAAACTTTATTTATTGTTCAGTTACAGTCGTCCGGCCTTTTTCCACATTGCTCTCCCCTTCCCCCACCACCCCCCACTCCCACATTCAATCCCCCCCATTGTCCGTGCCCATGAGTCCTCTATTCATGTTCCTTGGCTGGCCCCTACCCCTTCTTTCCCCCGTTATCCCCTTCCCTCTCCCCTCTGGTCACTGTCAGTTTGTTCTTAGTTTTACAAAAATGTGACTTGAGCAAAATAGAACAAGTCACATTTGTGTAAGACTTCCTTATCTAAAAGAAATGGGCAAGTTCTGAAAGCAGTATAAACAGCATGATATTAAAAAAATAGGATTAGACCAGACATTTTAAAGTGTGAATCCAGTACAGGCCAGAACTGATTTCTAGAGTTAAAATGGGCAGCTGTCTTTGAGTATGATTAAGAGATATTCTCAGGACATTATCAGTGAAAATAAATATGCTGGAGTAGGGATAAGGGAACTAAAATGTACAGAACACCTACTCAGCACCAGGATTTCATTAAACATTAGGATGTACAGATAAGTGAGACAGGGTTGCTTTCCTATACACAATGCAATACAGAGAGACAGATATCAAGGGGAACAGTGTAAGAATCAATGAGTTCTGTGAAAAAGCCCGGAGAGGAAAGTGTGAAGGTGTTGTGGACTGCATGTCTGTGCCCCCACAAAACTCTATGTCAGACCTGACTCCCAATGTGATGGTATTTGAAGGTGGAGCCTTCAGGAGGTATGTAATTAGATTTAGGTGGTCAGGAGGGTGAATCCCGCATGATGAGATTAGTGCCCTTACAAGAGACCCAGGAGAGCTTGTTTCCTCTCTTTCTTCCACCTGAGCACACAGTGAAGATGAATGTTAGTAAACCAGGAAGCGGGAATCACCAAGAATGACCATGCTGGCACCATGACTGCAGATGTGCAGTATCCAGGACCATGAGAATACCTGTTGTTTAAGCCACCCAGTCTGTGGTACTCTGTTATGGCAGCCAACTGAGACAGAGGACATTCAAGAGGAAAAGGGCAGAGAGGAGGGAGGGGTGAGTTATGGTCTGGGAAGGCTTCAGAAAGGAAATGAAATGGCAGTGAAGTCTTAAAAGCTACAAAATTATAACAAAGGGAGAAGACCATTCTAGGCAGGGAAGCAATGTAAGTTCAGATAAAATGATGACAATATTCCCATGAAACCAATTCAGATTAAGTAATTTTTTCAAGGTTACACAGTAGACAGAGCCAGAACTCAAATCCAGGTCTTCAGGACTTTAAAAGCTTGCTTCTTTGGATACTGAAACACCCTACCCCACTTCTCTTATTCTTTCCTCTGATTCCTACTTACGACTCTGTGTTTCAATACACAAGACAAATATTCAGGTTACAATCTTCCCCTAAATCCTTCTCTGATGAGTCCTTCGTAAGTCTGGTATCACTTATACCCTCTATCACAAATTCTGTCTTCTTGATGGTCTTTACAGTAGCCTATACCTTCTCAAGAGCTGGGACCTGTCTTTGTAATCTTGGCACTCGGCACAAAGCATATAGTGGCTCAATTCCACCAAACCAGACTGCAAAGATACCTAAAGCTGCTGTCCTTGTGTCCCTTCTTCCTTTTTCCTTCCATGTATTTACCCATTCATTCATGCTTGTGATCATTTACTGAGAGACCATTCTATGCAGATCAGGCATCACACTAGAACCGCAGGTACAAAGACTATGGTGCCCAACCCTGAGGATTTCAGTATACTATATGTATTAAGACAATAACTAGAAAGTCCAGTATATAATGAATAACTATTTATTGAATATCTGTCATACGGTATTCATTGTGTAAGGTCTTAGGTATACAAAGATGAATAATAATAAGATCCACTTCTGATCTTAAAGAGCTATTCATAAGAGGAAAAAAAGAGGAAACATCTATTGGGTTGGCCAAAAAGTCTGTAAATTTTCTTTTGTAAAATAAGACATTTTTCATTTTCCCCAGTAACTTTATTGATTTGAATATTTTGAGTATGTCGTCTATCTCCCACGTGGTATAATGTTGATTGTTCTCAAGTAATGTGTCGATTTGATTTCTATCAACTTCAACTGGTCTACCCAACTGTGGAGCATCATCCAGTGAGAAATCTCCACCATGAAAATTCACAAACCACCTTTGACACATTCGATCGGTCACACCACCTTCTCCATACACAGCACAAATCTTTTTTTGCACTTCAGCCATGTTTTTACCTTTCTTGAAATAATAAAACATAATATGCCAAAAATGTGTATTTTCTTCCATCTTCAATATTAAAATGGCTACAGAAAATACACCAATTTTGATTTTTTTAAATGCACACTGATGTGACAGCTGTCACAATATAATCTAACAAAATTATGTAGAATGAAGTTAAAGACGACTAAGCACTACTAGAGCCACCTTATGGAAAAAAACAGACTTTTTGGCCAATCCAATATAAACCAATTAACTACAACATAATAAAGATGTGTTAATTTCCAACAATGCTAGGAACCAATTTACACAAAGAATTTTCCCACTTAAAATACCAATAGTTCTTTAAGAACTTTTAGGAAATAGCACTGGATAGTCAGAGAATCCTTGATTATTTTAGCTGAGCACAGGGCTAAAGAGCATAAAGACTACATTCCGTAAGTCTCCGCGGAAGTTAGGTGTGGCCGTGAGAGCAGGTTCTAGGTAGTGTGCTAGTGGTGTGCTGTTAAATGTTTAACCAGGTCAGGGGAGCTATGATATGCTGTGTTTGCCAATTTCCATGGTATAAATACTTCCACTATGGCCAGTTTCAAACTACTAACACAAGGTACCTGAACACAGAGTTGGAAAAGAGATGTGTATATTTAGCTCTTGCTAACTGATATAAGACAATAAGCACAGTAGGAGACAGATCCAGAACATCACTGATTTTAGTAAATGGCAGGTGAGCTGAATGGCAGGTGCTGGCTTCTGGTCACACCTTAAAGGAAAGAATGGCTTCCCACTGCCCTTTTTCTCTTCCTTCCAGCTGAAATGCAGTATAGTCACGAGCCACGATGGACTGGTAGGCAAGGGAGAACACTTGGAATGGCAAAGCAAACAGGAGAAGGGACTTGAGTCCCCAACACCATGGAGATGCTATGCCACCCTACACTAGTTTCCCTGCATTGCTCTGAGAGAAATAAACTTTTAGTTTGTAAAACTGCTGTTATTACTTCTCTGTTACAACAACCAAACGTATATTCAGTTAGTATAATATAAACTCCCATTTTGTTAAGCTGCTGTTATTCTACTTCTGTTACAACAACCAAATCTGTAATTAACACAATCATTCTGACAGACACGAAGAAAGACTGAAAGAAGTTAAACTCCAAGATAGGGAAAGCACTCTTCGATTAGGAAGCCACAGTAACAATACAGATGAGAGACAGGGCTGGTCTGGATTTAGACAATGGCAAGCCAGTTAGAGAGGAAGGAGATATGTCTCAAATAAGCAAATATCAAAACAAAGAAACAGAGCCAGAAATAAGCTGAACAGAAGCCATGAGTAAAATGTTTTAAGAATACTGACTGCTACACACAAGGCATGGCCTGAACCAGGACACCAAAATGAATAAAAGTATCCTTTGGGAAGTTAGTTTGGACAGGTTGAGGATACATGAACAAATGGGCAATTAAGTAGTGATCCAAGCAGGACTAGGCAAGAGTAGGTCAAAACAAGAAGCGGATGCTACTGATGGTAATGGGTGAGGGTAGCAGAAGATCAGGAAGGATTTCATTAAGGAGACTATATTCCAATAACATGTCTTCAGAGATAAGTAGATATTCTATCTTTAAAGGAGGAATAATCTCTTTAGCAAAACAAGTGGAAACAGAATAAACAAAAATACAAAGGCATGAAAAGGCTCAATTTGGGAAAGTTCAAGGAGTTCTATGTAACTAGAACCTTTAAAAAAGAAAAAAAAAGCTAAGAAATCATTCACTGGAGTGGGCTAAATAGTAAATATGAGATGAAGAACAAAAGCAATGCCAGAAAGAAGCTCAAAGTTGAAGGCAGTTTTGACTATTTGTTTATCTGACCCCTTGAGCATTTTCTAATCTCAGCCAAAGAAACTGATGGATGCATGCAGGTGGAAATCAGAAGAGGAAGAACCTAAGGGAAAGAGGATATTCTAGGTACACACAACAAATCACATGATCTGATTAGCAGATTTGGAGGGTCTGTACCCTTGAACACAAGGCTTTGAAGGAATGGAAGAAGGGAAGATATTTAGATAAAGCAGTCATGGCCTAAAAGCCAAATCTGGCTAGTCACCTGTTTTTATATTGCCCTCAGGCTAAGAATGCGTTTTAAATCTCATAACACCAAATAAAGTTTCATTGGAACATGACCATGCTCATTTGTTTACATACTGCCTATGGATGTTTTCATACTATTGTGTCAGAGCTGTATGGTTGGGAAAGAAACCATATGGTCCTCACAGTCTACAATATTCACTATCTGGCTCTTCACAGAAGGTTGCCAACCCGGGTTTATATGATCACCATGAGTGCTCTGGGAAGATACTGCCTGAAGGTACCAAAAAGGCATTAGAAGGATGCCACAGACAATAATATGTTATTTATACCTAAGGTTACACAGTAAAATTTAGGGTAACAAAATTTTTTTCTCCAACAGAAAGTTTTGCAAATGGTTAATTTTCTTTCATAAACTTCCATAAATTAAAGCCTCCTCCCATCTGTATGCACAATATCTTCTTGAAACATTCATTTTCAGAAACATATATTAGGTATCCTCCCAATTCATACCCATAAGATGCCTGGATGGTGCTACATCTCCTGGGGACACAAAAAACTCTCTAGCACAGTTATTCCTATACTGTAGTACAAAGCATTAAATTAAGACTAAAGAAATACATCCAATGAATTGAAATATAAATGACATAAAACCCTTTAATAACACAGAGGCCCTATCTTTAATATAACTCTAAAAATTACATATCAAAAAAATCAAAAGATGCAGATATTGTGCTGGCTAACTATATTTCTACCTCCCTTTTATTTAGGTGTAGGCTTGACACTAAATTTTGCGCAAGAAAATGGAAGTAGGAGATGGGTGTCCTTATAAAGCAGAGGTGTGTAGCTTTTTTTTACTTTTCCCTTTCTAACAGCTAGAAGACAGATGTAACTCCTATTAGCTGATAAGAGACCTCAAAAAGCCTCTTTGCATTAATTCAAATTTGACATACGATAACAAGCTGGTATTCTGAAGCCAGAATCTATTCACCATTAGCCAGCACACTAGCTTTACTCAATGAATATGTAACAAAGCAATTTAAATAAATACATAATTCAGAGTAATTTAATAATAAATATTTTCAGCTTACCTCCTTGGATTCCCTTTGCTGTTGCCGTTTTACCAGCATTATCAAGTCCCACCATCACAAGGGTCACCTTTCTTAAAATAATAAAAATTTAAAAATCACTGAGTTAATTCAATATTGGGAAAAAAATAAAAGCAAATACGTACATTCAAGCAACATTTAGGAGCAGGTACCATACAAGACAATCTGCTAGATACTAGAGGTAAAATGATGAATACGTATATATCTAAAAAGCAAAATTCATGAAGAATACCTTTAAAGTATCATCCTTCTGTCCTCTAAGCAAAAAAACAAAAGGGACTGTATAACAGATAATTCAAAGGATAAGGGAAAGAAAAAAATTGAGAAAGGGAGATGGATTTTAAAAAATGAGTTATGTATAATAATTGAAGAATAAGTTATCATATCCCCCTAAGACCAGGCACAAGATGAAGGTATCTGCTTTCACCACTTCTATTCAACATAGTATTGGAAGTTAGCCACAGCAATCAGACAAGAAAAAGAAATAAAAGGCATCCAAATAGGAAAGCAAGAAGTAAAAGGATTATTATTTGCAGATGACATGATAGTGTACATAGAAAACCCTATAGACTCCACCAAGAAACTATTCAACCTAATAAAGGAATATGGCAAAATGGTAGCATACAAAGTCAATATTCAGTAATCGAAGGCATTTTTGTATACCAACTATGAAATATCAGAAACAGAAATTAGAGAAAAAATCCCATGTACTATAGCAACAAGAAAAATAAAATACCTAGGAATAAACCTAACCAAGGAGGTAAAAGACCTATCCTCAGAAAACTACACAACACTGAAGAAAGAAATTAAGGTAGACACAAATAAATGGAAGCATATACCATGTTCATGGATTGGAAGAATTAACATCATCAAAATGTCCATACTACCCAAAGCAATTTATAGATTCAATGCAATCCCTATCAAAATACGAATGACAAATTTCACAGATATAGAACAAATATTTCAAAAATTGATATGGAACCATAAATGACCCTGAACACCCTCAACAATCTTGAGAAAGAAGAACAAAGCAGGAGGGATCACAATACCTGATGTCAAACTACATTATAAGGCCACTGTAATCAAAACAGGCTGGCACTGGCATAAGAACAGCCACAAAGATCAAGTGAACAGAATAGAGAACCCAAAAATAAACCCAAGTCAATATGGTTAGTTAATATCTGACAAAGGGGGCAGGAACATAAAATGGAGTAAAAATAGCCTTTTCAATAAATGGTGTTGGAAGATCTAGACAAGTACATGCAAAAAAATAGAACTAGACCACCAACTTATAGCATATAGCAAAATAAGTGTTTTTATCAAGATGGATAAAAGACTTAAAAATAAGCTGTGACACTGTAAAAGTCCTAGAAGAAAACATAGGCAGGAAAATTTCAGATACCCCTTGCAGCAATATTTTTACCAATACTCCCTCTAGGACAAGGGATATAAAGGAAAGGATAAGCAAATGGGACAACATCAAACTGAAAAGCTTCTGCACGGCTAAAGAAAACGTCAACAAAATGCAAAGGGAACTAACCATATGGGAAAACATATTTACCAATGATACCTTGGACAAGGGTTTGATCTCTAAAATATATAAAGAACTCACACGACTCCACACCAGGAAGACAAACAATCCAATTAAAAACTGAGAAAAGGAACTGAACTGACACTTCTCCAAGGAGGATATATAAAAGGGCCCACAGACACATGAAAAAATGTTCAACATCACTAGCCATTAGAGAGATGCAAACTAAAACCACAATGAGATACCACTTCACACTGGTCAGAATGGACATCATTAATAAATCAACAAAAAACAAGTGCTGGTAAGGTTGTGGGGAAAAGGAAACCCTGGTATATTGTTGGTAGAAATGCAGACTGGTGCAGCCACTGTGCAAAACAGTATGGAATTTCCTAAAAAAATTAAAGATGGAACTGCCTTTTGATCTAGTGACCCTACTGCTGGGACTGTACTCTGAGAATCCTGAGTCACCAATTCAAAAGAACCTACGCATCCCAATGTTCATAGCAGTGTTATTTATAGTAGCCAAGTGCTGGAAACAGCCTAAGTGCCCAGAAGTAAATGGATGGATCAAAAAACTGTGGTACATTATACAATGGAATACTACGCAGCAGAGAGAAAGAAGGAAAGGAACTCCTACCCTTCACAACAGCATGGATCAAAATGGAGAACATTATACTAAGTGAAATAAAACAGGCGGTGAAAGACAAATGTCATATGATCTCACCTATAAGTGTAACCTAATCAACAAAACAAACAAATGAGCAAAATCGAGCCAGAGACCTGGAAATAAAGAACAAACTGACAGTGACCAGAGGGGAGGGGAGAAGGGTAGAATGGGGGAAAGCAGGGGAAGGGGCGAGCAAAGGAACACGAATGGAGGACTCATGGGCATGGACAAGAGGTGACTGGCTATGTGAGTAGGGGGGACAGGGTAGGTGAGAGCAATGGGGAAAAAGGCGGAACAACTGTAACTAAACAATAAGTAAAAAAGTAAATGTTCTAGTTAATTGAATTCTATGGTTTATTAAAAATCTGTTTCTTGTGAAATTACGTAAGAAAAGAATTATTGTTATATTCTAGGCACTATTTATGTGCTCAATTCTGTTTTTAGATATGTGTAACACCTTACGAAGTATATATCTTAAATATAGTATAATAACATGATTATTAATGCTAAGATATTTTGAAAGAAGAGTACAAGTATAAAGCTTAAAATACTTCTGATATACAACTAAACTTCACAGAGTCAGAAAAAAAAAATACAGTCTAGTTCAATTTTACAACCGAAAAAACATAAGCTCAGAAACAGGAGACATAAGACAATGAGTAGATT
>VMDR010030923.1:0-12212 GCA_007922815.1 Macrotus californicus
AACACGTTCAGGGCAGCATCTAAATTAGTGTTTGCGTAAGTAGGTGGGTGGTTACTATAGCCTAGCCAAGTTGAGACACAAAACAACCACCACATTCATCTTTTCTTTTTCCCTTAAGAAGATTTTATGTACAACAAGCTCATATTCAGAGTATATTATCTTTTAATATTAAATCATGGGTCATTAAATTATTTTCCTTTTAAGTGTCATCTTTGAGTTTCAAAGAAATGTTGTCAGGGATAAGTTATATTAGAAAACTTAAGCTCTCTGAAATTTAGTTATTTTAATAAATTAGGTAATGATGATATAATAAATGTAATAAATGGTGACAGTGAAACATACCATGTTGACTTTAAAGTATTTTACCAGAAAGAATAAATGAGACATGTTATTTAAGAAACACTAAGGTGTTATTCAAATATAAGGATTTATTCAAGATCTTGACTCTTTGGGGCCAATGCATTTTGTTTTGTTTTGTTTGTTTTTCTTCTTGTTCTGGAATTTTGTAGGGCTAGACGCATGAAAGTGGGCTTTGTCCCAGCTCACCTAAACCCTTCCAGATCCCCCACGGGATGCTCACACAAATGGTACTGTATGCTTGATTTCAGATTCTGCTGGCTCGTTGGTGATATGTAAGATAGCAGGATAGTGATTGACTTTTGTACGTAAACCATATCCTGAGGCCTTGCTGTAATCACTTATTAGTCGCAGAAATTTCTTGTCAATTATACGGGATTTTCTACAGAGATGAGCATTACATCTGTAAACAAAGACCATTTTATTTCTCTCTTTCCAAATTGCATTCCTTTCATTTCCTAAACTCATTGCATTAGCTAGTACTTTCAGCGTGATGTTGAAAAGAAGTAATGGGAGGGGACAGCCTTGCCTTGACCCTGATCTCAGTGGGAAAGCCTCGAGTTTCTCACCGTCAAGTTCATTGTTAGCTGTATGTTTTTTGTAGGAGTTATTTATCAGGTTGATGAAGTTCTTCTATATTTCTAGTTTTTTGAGAGTTTTTATCATGAATGGATGTGTAATTTTTTCAAATGCTTTTTCTGCATCTATTGGTATAACCAAGTGGTTTTTTTCTATTTTAGCCTATAAAAGTGACCAATTGAATTAATTGGTTTTCGAATGTTGAATTAGCTTTGTATATCTGGGATAATGCCTGTTTGGTCATGGACTATAATTATTTTTATACATTGTTGGATTCAGTCTGCTAATATTTTGTTAAGGATTATTGCATCCATGTTTATATTGGAGATTTCGTTAAGTAGTTCTTGTAATACCTTTGTCTGGTTGTGGTATTAGGGTAATGCTGGTCACATAGAATGAGTTCAAAAGTACTTTCTCTCCTTCTATCCTCCGAAAGAGATTGTAGAGAATTAGCATAATTTCTTCCTTAAATTTTTGGCAGGATTCACCAAACTAAAATTGGTGCTTCTTATTTTGGAGGGCTATCAATTATTGATTCAGTTTCTTTAATTAACATAGACCTATTCAGAGTCTCTATTTACTTTTGTCTCAGTTTTGGCAAATCATTTGTTTCAAACAATTGCTCTACTTCATCTAGGTTATCAAATTTGTGGGCAGAAAGTTGATTATCGTATTCCTTTACTGTCTTAATGTCCATAGAATCTATAGCAATGTCCTTGCCTTCATTTTTTTTATTAGTAGGGCCCCTTCTATTTTCTTAGTTTGGCCAACTAGATGCTTATTGACTTTATTGATTTTTTAAAAGAGCCAGCTGTTCGTTCCATTGATTTTCTCTATTGATTTCCTATTTTCAATTACCTTGATTTCTGCTAATTTTTATTACTTCTTTTGCTTCTTTTGGATTTAATTTTTTTCTAGTTTCCTAAAGTACAACTTAGGTTATTGATTTTAATTGCCTTGCTCTTATAACATTGCAGTTGTTGAAATTGTCCCATTTACAGTTAAAGCTGAAGTTGGAAACATCAAGAGATATCCTAATAATTTTCCTGAATTCCATGTATGTATTCCCTTGCCCTCTGTGTATTAGCAACCCTGGCTCCTCATGATGATTGGTGTTAATCATTTCAGAATGAGGAGTGACTCCTTTTTTACCCTCTTGTTCCTTGATGTTAGTTGTATATTAAGGTTCATTAAGACTCTTACTGTCTTCCTTAGCTAAATTATCCACCCCACATACCCACCACCATCATCAGGAACTAGAATCTCAAATTAATAAAATATTAAGGGTGTATGGAAGAAATATTAAGGATGCACAAATAAGAAATGTAAGAAAAGGGGCACTCTCCTACCATTTGTGTCCAAATCTGTATGTTCTAGTGACACAACATTATAATCTATTGATATGGTGACTATGGTGCATCCTGCAGAAGAAAGATCCAACAACGCAGGGTGTCCCTGAATTGTTCCATAGTTGGGCATCTTAGAGCCCGTTCAGCCATCTTTTTAGGTTAGATGTCAGGGTGGTGACACACATGACAATGAGCCCATTGTTGCGTCTCTTGGTCTGAAGCAATTTGTGTAGGCTACCATCTCAAAGAGGAAATTACAGGCACTCTGTAAGACCTTAGGTGCCTGATGTTGTCCTTTGAGGTATCATAGGCAGAGAAGACATGTATATGGAGTAGGAATCATTTTGATTTGTGAGAATTACTGTCCCCTTTAAGGGGGAATAGTTCTGATGTGATCACCAAGGCTCCAAATGCCTGGCTGGAGAGTTCAGTATCCGTCCCTGCTTACAGCAAGTTGGACACTCAGCAGTGGTAGCAGGGAGACTAGCCCTAATGTGAAAGAGCTATGTCGTTGCTCCCACATAATTCCCCATCACTGCCCCTGGGGCCATTCTCTTCATGCCTTAACTCTGTGAGCATGTGAGCTGGCTATGTCGTTATTTTCATCTGGTCTCTGAAAGCACCTTCCGAAGTGTTTGTTTTCCGAGGGACATTGACATGAAACACAACTGACAATTCTTGTGGCCTCTTAACCTCATAATTCTATCCTTCCAATTTTTAAATCTTCCTCTTTCCAGGCCTTTGACCAACCAGCCAGTCTATTTAATCACCAGCATTTGGTGTATATGACTCACTCATCTTTTTCTCCAGGCAGAACCCATTTCTTTGTCTATTGGAAGGATTTTCCTTCCACATCCTTATTTAGTGATCCTCTTCAGTGGGGCTATCACATAGCAGCTTTCCACTTTCACTAGTGCACACATATCCTGTTTACTAGTTTAAGAATTAGACTCACAACATTTCCTTGTCTACCAATTTATCATTGGAAAATAGTTTGAGGAAATCGTTTTGTTGTATTAGCAACTTATACAATATATTGCTTCTTATCCTACACTGATAGATAAAATAACACCTTCTTGTCTAAGCCATGTGGCAAAAGACAAGACAGACATTGCTAGACTATGGACCTGCCACACGGCTCTCTCTTGCTTTGGATGCTACTTGAAACTGGTAACTTTCTGTGTCACCTGATAAACAGATTGGAAGGATATTCCCAAGTGCAGTACGTGGATATCCCAGAATGCTTCAGACCGCTGGACTTCTGACATCCTCACCAATGTCTCCTGCATGTGAATCTTATAGGGTTTATTTCTTACACTCTGGCACATGCATATCTCACAAGGACATCTGGCCCCATCGAAGAAGAGTTGAGTGGCATAAATAGAGTGTTAAAAATACAAATGGCTCTAGAACATGAAAAGATTTTTAGCCTCATTTACAAGAAGAAAAACATAAATTAATATTACACATTGGTACTGCTTTTTATTTTGCAGGTTGAAAAACTAAAAAGCCTGTGTTGGAAAGAGTGAGAAACAGGTCTATTTACATGTTGCTACTTGTAAATAAGAAAAATATCTATGCCAATTTAATAATATCTATCAAAAATTTGAATGTATTGAATATATATTTTGTGTTCTAGCAACTTTTCCTCAGAATTATCCTACAGATAATTCTGCATTTGAGAAAAATGACATTTTAAAATTATTAAATAATTTTAATTAAAATGTTAATTATTTGTTTACAATTGTCAGATTGACAAATGACTTAACAATGGTATGGTTAAATAATGCCATTCAAAGGATACAGGCGTTTAGCAAAAATGATATAGAATTTTACTGATGTGAAATGGTACCCGAAATATATTTTTAATGAAATGATTTTTAAATGAAAAAAGCAAGATACCGAACAATGTATACAGCATGCCACCCTCTTTGTTTATCAGCATTTAAGAAGGACCTCTGGAACAACCCTCAAGAGACTCATCACTTTGCAAAGTGGTTTCCTCATGGGTGGGAAATCGATGCTTCTATGACAAGAATTTTTATAAACAACTTTTTTACTGTCTACTGGTTTGTTCCTTCTGGGTCTTTTACTATGCACAGATATTCCTTTTTTAAACTCGGAATAAATTTTACCTAATTTAATTTAAATCTCTAGTCATGCCTAATTCAAGCTTTTCTTCTGCCTCAGGTTCAGATCTGAGCAGCGGCTCGAGCATGTGCAGTGGGAAAGAGGGTAAGACCTGCTCATTCATTCGTCATCCACCGCTTAATGCTGGTTCCTCCAAAACTGACACCGGGAAGGATGATATAAAGATACTTAAAAGTCTTATGAGTTTTTGAAGAAAAAAAGAGATTCTCAATCTTCTGCTGGAGCTTAAATTTGTTAAAATAATGGGAGGACAGTTTGGCCATATCTGGTTAATTTTGATGAAGTCTGGTAGAGTCAGTTGTTATTGGAGTTTGGATATTATTGACTTCTTGTTGTAGCCATTGAGACTGTGGCTGTTCCATTAGTTCACGTGGGCAACTACTTGATTCACCTCCTTTGTGATGCCTCCTGTACTATTCAGACTAACGCTGGGCGCTAAAACAAATAAACGCTGGAGTTTAAGTGGTGAACTAAAATTTAATCTTATTTCTTGCTCATCTAATAATCTAATGGAGATATTGCTAGTCAGTGGGGCTAAGGAAAAGGTGTGAGGGGTTTTGGTCTATAGTCATTTAAAATCAGCTGTCAAAAGCTGTACCCTCTTCAACATGTAATTTCTTAAAATTCTTTTTGGCATTGCTGTAGAGCCTGTGGAAGAGGGGAAACCAGGGTGGATTGCACTGTTTTATGGGTCAGCTCTGGAAATGGAATTGGCCACCCCTACTCTGTGTCATGAACCTGAGCTCGGTTAAATAGGCACACATTACCTCAAGTGAAACAGATAAATGCAGTTACTGGCCAACTAACAAATTCCCACTGATAATTCTGTATCATTGAAAGTTAAACAAAATTTTTGATGATCTACTTTTCTCTGTCACATTGTCCTCAGCAATGTCCTATGTTAGTTGCCTCCCCATGGCCTTTTATTGTTGGAAGGGAGTGTAGCCTTTTTCTTGCAGGCTACTCTTGGGATGAACATATTAAATATAACTCAAGCATGGCTAACTTTCCTACCTTGCCTAAGGAAATCTTAAATCATTTCTGAGTGGGAAAGGGGCACCAGCCAAGGTCCACGGCAAAGTGCTCCTAGAACCCTTTCGCTGTGATCTGCTCACACTCATCTGGTGGGGATTCAGGGTTCTCTGACAAAGTAAGCATCTGAGTCAAGTTGTTGCATTTGGTAGGCTTTCTGGGAAGCAGGCACATATTGGGGAGTGGCAGAGGGTAAACGCTTGTGCAAGCTAAAAGGGAGAGGAATCAGGACTGGGCCACAGGAGCCTTCAGATGCTGATTCACATCTGGTATCTGTGAAAGGAAAGCCTGGAAGGCAGCAGGATTGGGTAAGGAAAAACTCAGACTGCAATGCTGCAAATGTTAGTCCCATGAAAAGCACCAGAAAAGAAGTTGCCTTTAAGCCAGGCAGTGAGGGACGAATACCACATGATCTCACCTTAACTGGAACATAATCAACAAAAGAAAACAGCAAACAAAATACCACCAGAGACATTGAAATTAAGAACAATCTAACAATGGCCAGAGGGGAAGGGGGAGGGAACAGTGCAGGGAAGGGTTTCCAGGAAACACTATAAAGGACACATGGACATTACCAAGGGGGAGGGTGCAAGCAAGGGAGGGAGGTGGGATTGGCTGGGGTGGGGGAAAATGCAGACAACTGTAATTGAACAACAATAAAGTAATAAAATCTTAAAAAATATATAAAGAAATAAAGGAATTTCACATTTGTCCAAAATGACCAAAGTCTGATAACATTAGATAGTCATTGATTGAACTAGACAAAACAAAATAAAAATAAAACATTGACTCATCTGGAAAAACTAGGTAAAATCTGAAGGCATTAATAGTTGAAGGCTATGAGCTGGAAGCACTGCTTGAGGTTGAACTTCTATGGAGAGTTCCTTTTTGTTTTTTGTTTTTTGTTTTACTTTGTTTTTAACATTTTCTTTTTTTTAAATATATTTTATTGATTATGCTATTACAGTTGTTCCATCTCCTCCCCACCCCCCGCCCTGCACACCCCTTCCCCCCACACTCCCCCTCCTTAGTTCATGTCCATGGGTCATATATATGAGTTCTTTGGCTTCTACATTTCCTATACTATTCTTAACCTCCCCCTGTCTACCTTCTACCTACTGTTTATGCTTCCTATTCCCTGTACCTTTTCCCCCTCTCTCCCCACCCACCCCCCTGATGATACCCCTCCGTGTGATCTCCATTTCTGTGATTCTGTTCCTGTTCTAGTTGTTTGCTTAGTTTGTTTTTGTTTCTGTTTTAGGTTCAGTTGTTAATAGCTGTGAGTTTGTTGTCTGGAGAGTTCCTTTTTGGAACGGACGTTTGAGACAATACCTTCATGATTGCTTCAGCTATGGATACCAGAGTTCCATTATTTCAGATCCCTTTGACTTTTATGAGTAGTTCTCTTGGATTATTTCTCATTTACCTTGCAAGAAATGGCTGATTCTTCATGCAGCCTCCATCACCACACCTCTACATCAACTGCATGAGCAGAGAAGAGAGGATGTGTACCAACACTTCCACTAGGAAGCTAGCCTTTCTGTCCCAGGGAGCCCTCTCCCTTGATTCCTAGGATATTCCTTACATAAAGATGAAAATGCCTGATGGCATTTTGCTCTTGGTAATGGCTCAGGAAACTTGTATATACAAAGAAAAGGGATATCTAGTATTTTCACGACATAAAGAAAAGGGATATCTAGTATCTTTGCAGCATTCTTGGAAATAAGACCATTCTCCAACAATTTTGGCAAGAGCCAATAACAATGATGAAAAAGAAAAGTGGTCAAAGAAGAGAAAATATGAAAACTCCAGATGGATTTATTCAAGATATATATATATATCACTTGAATAACTGAAATCTTAAAAATAAAAGATAAAATGAAGAGAAAAAGTGACAGAACTTATCCAAATAAATGAAGATGAAGTCCACAGATGGAAAAGACCCCTTTGATGTCTAGCAAAATGAATAAAATAATACATATGGTGATCTTAACCATACATATTCTGTTTTTATCTACCTCAAATAAAAAATTTCTAAAAAAATCTGCCTTTTTAGTTCTTTGATTTCTTTTCTAATGGCATGACCCCTACTTCAGACATGATGTTCATGTTCAAAGCATTCATATTTTAATGTGTACCCTTATTGTTCTAATAATTTTATTTTTATGGCCATGATTACTTATCTTTTCAGTTACTACCACTCTATAACACATCCCCCAAAATGTACCTGCAATTCATTGAGTTTATGATGTTGATAGTTCCCAACACCATCTCCAGTGACAATAATTTGCTATGAAGATGCACAGGGCTCAAGATACAGTCATACTCCTTGCCAAAATTTATCACAGCAAAAGGTAACCAAGCAGAATCAGCAAAACAAATAAATAAATAAGGCACATGTAAAAATGTTTGAAGGAAACCAGATAAAACTTCCAAGAGTCCTTTATTGGTAGAGTCACCCAAGATGCATGCAATACCTTCAGCAATGAGCTGGGAAAACAAGCGTGAAAGATGTTTACCAGAGGTGCTCATTGGATACTCATTACCTAAGGATTTTATCATGGAGGGTCATGTAGGCACCTTCTGGTTAGCATATACTGAAATTTCAGACTCAGAGAAGGAAAGAGGATATTTAGCATAAACCACATTGTTTATACACAGTGTTTAGATACAGTGAGCCATTCTTATCTGGAAATGATGCAAATCCTCTCTAAATCCAAGGTCCCAAGTAATGGCCAAGTGTCAATCTTAAGTGTGACTTTCAAAGGATAGTATTCTCATGTCTGCGATGTTAATTCTATTCTGCCCAGATTAAAACTTTTTCATGTCCATCACCCTCATATCCTATGTTCCTGAAGTCAGAGTCTGTGGTGCATCATTATAATTATTCTTGCATAAACTCAAGGTCCTCTTTCAGTTTTCTACTTATGTGACATTGAACAAAGCAGGATTAAATCTAAATCTCTAACTATATCTTAAAATGTGTATTATAAGATAAAATATACAACCCTAACTCTCAATCCATTACCAATATACTGAGATTTGCTGCCTGAAATTCTACTCTTTTTTTTATTGTTTATTAGTTCTCAATCTGTGACAGCTGAACCCCTAAGATTCACCACCTGGAAATGTATTAGACATGAAAATGTTCTGACCTCACCCTAGAGGCACTGATTCAAAAAACTTGGAGGAGGGCCAGAAATCTATGCATTAACAAGCTCTTTGTGTGAATCTGATGCAAGCCAAGCTTTCAGGACTCTTCTCCGTCTTCATTCTCACAGTCTCTTAAAGACGGTGAAGGGATTAGCCAAAGAACATACGTGCATGACACATAGACACAGACGACAAGAGTGTGGTGATGTCCAGAGAGAAGATGAGAGAGGGCTGGGCAGAAAAGATGGGCAGCAATGGGGACATCTGTTAAATTGTCAACAATAAAAATAAAGTTTAAGAAAAACATCTATTTTTACATGTTTCCTTTTTTGACACAAATTGCAGGTAACACTGCTCCCATCTTCCTTCTCAGTGAACGCCTCTGCTTTTTATTCTACTGAGAAAATAGTAGTAATTAAAAGAACTTTCCTAAGGTCCCTTTTGCCCTCACTTCTAACATGTGCCTGTATTATCCCGTTATTATAGAAAACTCGCTATGGCCCATTTGTGCCCTGGATTGCATTTCTCTCTGCCTAAATATGTTATTGTCTTACTTTCTCTTCAACATCAATGCCCTTTCCTCTGAGTCATTTCCATTAGCATTCAAATATGCTGTATTGTCTCCAACAACAATAAGAGCACCTTGACATTGATCTCTAGCAACTTGTTTCAGTGATCCACTTTGCAGCAAAACACTGAAAAAGAATGTCTTTAATGTCTGTAATTCTTTTCCTCTTATTCTCTGTAACCTACTCAAAATACACTTTCTTTCTGCCATTTCAGAGAGACACTTGTGAAGGGCACAAGTGTGTTCCACCTTATAAAATATCATGGTCAAGTTTTAGTTCTCACATTATTGCTGACATTTTAAAAGTTGATTCAAGGCCCTTTTTTCTTTTGTTTCTGTTATTTAGAACATCTCCCATATTTCCAGATGAGTCATTCCCTTATATCTTCATAACTCTGCTCAAATATAACTTTATTAATAACACTTAGTGATAATAGCAAACACCATAGATAAACTATTTCTTATCTATCAGACATGATTTTAAGTATTGTAGGTCCTAATAGTATCCCAATACTGCAGACAACACAGACTGAGACACAGAAGGGTGGTAATTTTTTTCAAAGTCACAGTATCAGTAAGAGTGGGGTCAAGATTCAAATACCAGCAGTGTTGCAATATAAACCATGACTGTAAGCCCTAAACCGTATTTGCTCTAGTTAAGTAGGGTTTCCAGACTCTCTCTACTAATCAACTAACTTGCCTTCTGTATTCTCCTCACTTTCTTCATGTTCCTGAATAACACTAACTGTCACCTATGGCAGAGAGTTCACAGAAAACTTGATTTGGCTTTGTCTCAGGTGCCCAGTTGAACTATGTTTCCTTGCAGTGAGTTGGTCATGGATCTAACCTATGTCCAGTAGACCATGGTCAGAAATAATGTGCATTATTTCCTTTTTATTTTTATTTATTGATTTGAAATAGAGAGAGAGAGATTTGTTATTCCACTTATTTATGTATTTATTGATTGATTCTTGCGTGTGCCTTGACTGGGGAAGGATCCAACCACCTTGGCCTCTCGGGACAACACACTAACCAACTGAGCTACCCAGGCAGGGCCTGATGTGCATTACTTCTAAGCCTGGTCTATGCTAATGTCTAGGTGTTTCAAGGTAGATTTACTGTGAGCTAGTGAAGGTTAATACTTAGGGATCTCCTCTGATCCAGCTTCTTTCAAGACTCATGGAGGGCCTTAAAATTATGTTCACGTGTTCTTGTAAAAGATATTTTTAACTACAGTCCTTTAAGAAATGTGTCTCTGTTCATGATGACTCTGTCACTTTTTGCCTTTTGTTATGTGTAGTTGGAACAGTAGCAGGTTTTTGGGGATCTGAAAAGAGGAATATTGAGTTACAGATCTACATGGATGGGCTTTGAAAGAAGATACTTGTATGTTCTCCTTTTTCTCACCCATATTTAATTTATTGTTAGTCATTCAGATGTGTAAATAGATTTCAGGAGTTATTCAATCACACACTGTGTGACTATTCAACCAGAGTTATGACAGAAAGATGAGAGAACAGAATTGTCATGATAGTATTGTGTCCATGGGAGTGAAATCAAATAATATTCACAAATCCAATCTTTCTCCATTCATACTCAAGCAAAGGGGATTATCCAAGATAAGCACATAGGGCTAGGAATCTTGGAGACCTTCTTAGAATGTTGCCTATCAATATGCTTCAAAAGAAAATTTTTTCCAACCTAAAATTCTACACTCATTCAAAACACAAGATATTTTGGACATCCAAGCAATTATAAACTTTCCTCTGGGTAGCAAAAAGTTAACAATGTAGGTCTGATGCTACTATTTAGAAGGGCATGCTTATGGAGTTGTCCTTGGCTGATATTTGGGAGCTATGCTTTTGGAAAGTTGCAAATGTTCAGTAGGTTGATTTATGTGTCTGGGCACTGAACCCTGTTGTCCCAAGATAACTGGACTATTTATGATAAATTCCTCTTTTCCTTCTGGAAGTCTGTAATTTTTAAAATTATGACTCAGGTAGAGAATGCCTTTGTGTCCAGTTCCCTTTAAAAACTCTAACTGTGAGTCTTCAGGGGTTTTTTTTTGGCAGCAACTTTGTACAAATATTGGTGCCTTTTATTGCTCCAGCGTATATTCTTTGCAGCGCTAACACCTCCTAACCTGAGAGGTTAAACTTGGAAGTCTATTCCTGATCTCCTTCAGACTCAGCCTCATGAGTCTTTCCCTGTAGTGACCCTTCTTTGTATCTGTCCACTGTCATCTCCTGCAGGTATCAGCACAGCTGCCACTGGGTCTGGTGGGTCTTTGCAATGCATCACCAAACACGTAGTTGTTTTGGGACTGCCAAATCACTTCCCATGCTCCTTCTTATAAACACAAATGACCAGAAGAAGTACTTCAGAAAAATTGAGATGCCAATCAAAAAATAGGATCATGTATCCAGGAAATAGGGGCTAGAATCCAGGAGCTCAGAAAAACCTAAAGTCTAGGATGACAGCTGTGCATCAGCCCAGTGAGCAGTCAGTCTTGATTGAAACTGAATATTATAGAAAGCTAAAAAATTAATAGTGAATATATGCCATAATTGAGGTTGTAAAAACCGTGAAAGCATAAGAAAATCCAATAATACAGAAAAAATGAGACAATTGGCAAACTCATAGAACAGAAAGAAAACTATACAAAAATAGTTGTCCAATATGCATGAAAAATGTTTTGAATTTTAAATACTTGTTAGATAATATAGATTATTATTCATTTTACTTTAATGGTAGGAATATTTTAGTTCATGTGGTTCCTGGGTAATTACTTTGGATACACTGAAAAAAGGTGTTATTCAGGCATATTATTTATCAGGTCTAATATTAGAGAACTTATGTATGCCATTAATAGTGTAAATATTGTTTAATATGTTTTTTATTTTAATAGGTTTGATTCTATATACCAAACATATGAACCTTAGTAGTTATTATAAAATCAAAAATCAATATTAAAATATAAAAATAAAATGTCAGTAGCAGAATTTAAGAGACACAATGTGGAG
>VMDR010030924.1:0-12211 GCA_007922815.1 Macrotus californicus
TATTTAATGTGTAACAAATGCTATAAAAGATTATATTGAATCAATATATCACCACCAACAGGTTCTTTTTCTCTTTCAATGTACTAACATATTATCTCATTTAAACTAACATCTAATAAATTTATCTTTAAAATCTTCATCTTATACAAAAGTAATGCAATAGATTAAAAATCAGCTATTACTTATGGAGAACTGACTTCATGCAGATTAAAACTCTGCAAAAATATGCAACAAAATTTAACAGTAGTTACCTATAACATTCTAGAAGATTTTTGCTTCTGGTTCCTTTGTTATTTTCTACTTATCTGTGTTTTCTGATTAGTCTGTAATAAGCATGTTTAGATTAAAGAGGACGGTAAGATTTGTGGTCACGGAATTAAATAAAGGTATGTGTCTCACACAAAACAACTCAATTTTTGTCCCCAGAAAGATGAATAAAGGGAATCACCCATGAATTACATGGTGGGGACCTGAAAGTTGTTTTTGATGAACATGATATACTCGTCTCCCTTTCAAACTTATGTCATTTTCCTAGCAGATATTATAGGACATTTCGGTTATATAAAAAAATTAAAGTTAGTTTGAAAGTAGATATATAAAGAGAAAAAGGCATCTTCAAGATTATTTTTTAAGTAAGTTTCTTCTTTAATATAACTGTAATTTTACAACATAGTAGAGTGCAATCAGAAGCATTCTCCACTAGCCCATTAGTTTAAAACAAATCTGGAATTGACGTAAACCAAAACTTTAGAAAAAAGTACGTCAAGTCAAGTTTCTGTTTATAGTGCACCTGAGGTCTGTAAAGGAGGCAGAGAGAACTTAAGGACAGTCTTACTTGTGAGGGCACAAAACCTGACTGGGGGGAGTGGGTCGGGACCCCCACGTGCCCAGGCGACACTGACGGACTTGGGCCGTAGTGGTGCACCGCTGGCTGTGGTTTCACGATGGCCGTCAGCTTCTGACCCCCACTTTCAGAGCGGCTCCCGTGAGAGAGGTTCACCAAAGCACTTGTTGGCAGTCGGTAACCCCTACCAGGTGAGCACCTGAAAGTAAAAGTGACATCACATTCAGAGTGAAATGATACTGAATATGCTAAGAAGAATCAAGTAATTTTTGGGTGGACAGTGCATAATTCAAATCAGTAAGTATTACCTTTTCATTCACTAAAACTACTTGAAATCATAGAAAAATCTCCGTTTATAAGATGATGCATTTCTGAAGAGTTCCCATACAGACTATCAGTGATACTAAGTGGGAAAAAACCTGCTCTAGAGCTGTGGTTTTATGTGTGTGTGTTTGCCCTCAGAACACCTACAGTGTAACAGTTGAGAATGACTAAGTTTATGAATTAAATGTCAAATTTCTTAAAATGACAGTGGTGTGTACAGCCTGGGTCAGGAAATCGCAGAAGCCATCCGAGTGCGGGGCCGTTCTCAGCATGGCTCTGTCTGCGCAGCCAGGCACACGCACACACTTATCACCTTCGTCTCCTGATCAGCTGCCGAGTCAGCCCCTCTTCATCCTCACCCTCCCGTCCTAAAGTCCTGGACTTAGCAATGTTTAAGAGAGAAACACTGGTAATTTCCTTCCTAACCTTGATAAAGTGTGAGTATTAAAATACGCCTTCTTTTATCAAAACTTTTCAACTCTATCACCTGTTATTTTCTAAAACAGTTGTCTTATACTACAAGCTTATGAAGCAGTACATTTATTTTAGGAGAACTCTCTGTGAGAACTATACTTGAAGATTCTGCACTATAGAAACGAATATACAGCAGGCAGGTCATCTTTTACACTGTCCTTTATTAGTCAAAAAAATCCACTGCCTCTACCTGGGAGGGGAACAAAAGACTGAGAAAACAGTTAATTATCATAAAAATAAAATTTCAAAATTATTGAGATAAGGTTATTCATAGCCAAATATTTTTAATGAAAATAAAACCAGATGTGGAATGCAGACTCTACTGCTACACCTGCAGAGTGAAACAGCGAAGTCTCTGGGTAGCAGGAACATTCAAACTGCAAACCAGCAAGAGCAGCACTCCAAAGGTGGTCACTTGGAGTAAGAACTGATGACTGTGATTTCATGCAAAGAGGCTAACAAGCCTCTGTTCTAATTTTTTTAATTCTAATACCCACAAATTTAAGCCAAATTTAGTTCGGTTTTCCTATCAGATTTTAGAAAGGAGAAAGGCAAACCAGCAAACACTTCATTTAATCAACACGATAACCTAGTAAAGTTTATCTTCATTATAAATGAGGAAATTGAGGGTCTGAATGCTTTTAACAAGTGTACCCAAGCTAATGCAAAAGTTAAGCAAGAAATCCTGCATTTTCTAATATTCCATGGTACCTCTCATTCTATCATATCTTTCCCTGGAACTTTAAACCTTCTATTAGTGCTCCCCCAAAACAGATGTGAATAAGTCTCAACCATGTTAAATTAAAAACAAATGGGAGAAGAAAGCTGGAAAAACCACAAATATGTAGAGATTAAACAACATGCTACTGAACAACTGTTAGATCAAAGAAAGAAACAAAAATCAATCAAAAGACACATACAGACAAACAAAAATGACAACACAGCACCACCACAAGTTTTAGGATGCAGCAAAGCTGTGCTAAGAGAGAAGTGTAAAGTATCACGGGCGTACCTCAAGAAACAAGAAAAATCTCAAATAAACAATCTAACCTTACACCTTCAAGAACTAGAAAAAGGACAAATTAAGTGCAAAGTCAATAGACAATAGAAAAAAAATAATGAAACAAAGAGCTAGTTCTCTGAAAAAAATCAACAAACCTCTGGCCAGACTCATGAAGAATGAAATGACTCAAAGAAAGAAAGTCAGAAGTGAGAGGACTTACAACAAATATCAAGGAAATACAAAGGGTTACACAAGAATACAATGAGGACTATACGACACCAAATTCAACGCCTAGAAGAAAAAATTCTTAGAAATGCATATAATTCTTAGAAATTCTTAGAAATATATATATTTCTTAGACTGGACCATAAAGGACTTAAAAACATAAACAGACCAATCACTAGTAAGGAAAGTGAAACAGTAATCCAAAACCTCCCAAAAAACAAAAATCCAGAACCAGATGGCTTCACCAATAAATTTTACCAAACATTCAAAGAAGATTTAATACCTATCCTTCTCAAATTGTTCTAAAATACTGAAGAAGAGGGAATGCTTCCTAACTCATTTTATGAGGCAAACATTACCCTGACACCAAAACCAGTAAGGACAACACAAAAAGAGAAAGTTATAGGCCAGTAACTCTGACGCAAACGTAAATAAAAAAAAAGGAGGACATCGAATGCAACAATTCATTAGAAGGGTAATGCATCACAATCAAGTGGGGTTCATCCCAAGGACTCAGGGATAGCTCAAATGTGCAATTCAAATGTTGTGATACACATTAACAAAAGAAAGAAATCACATCATATCAATAGATGCATAAAAAGCATCTGACAAGATACAACATCCATGCATAATTAAAACGCTCAATAAAATGAACATTGAAAGCAAGTACCTCAACATAATAAGGCCATATATGGCAAACCCATAGCTAATATCGTACTTAATGGTGAAAACAAAAACTGAAAGCCTTTCCTCTACGATGAGGGACAAAAAAGAATGTCCACTCTCACCTCTGTTATTCAGCTCAGTACTGAACGTCCTCGCCAGAGCAAGCAGGCAAGAAAAGAAGTAAAAGGCATGCAGACTGGGAATGAAGAAGTAAAATTGCCACTGTCTGCAGATGACGTGATTCTCATGGAGAAACCCAGAAACTCCAGTCAAAAGACTATAGAAACAAAAACCAAATACAGTAAAGTTGCAGGATACAAGTCAATATACAAAAATCCACTGTGTTCCTATATACTAACAATGAGACAGTAAAAGAAATTTAAAAAACAATCATATCTACAATTTGCAAAAACAAAAAAATATGTAGAAATAAATTTTACAAAGGACTCTGGCCAAGATGGAGGCGTAGGTAGAAATACTTTGCCTCTTTGTCCAACCAAAAGAAGGACAACAACCAATTTAAAAACAAAAAAGAATCAGAACTGCCAGAAAATTGAACTATATGAAAGACTAACAAGCAAGAAGTTAAAGAAGAAACATTCATCCAGACAGGTAGGAGGGGTAGAGACAGGCAGCCAGGGCAGAGAGGGCTCACAGCAAGGCGGCAGCTGGCAGACCAAGCAGTCCTACATTTGTGTGCAGATAAACCGGGGGCAACAACTGGATAAACCAGGAGGAACAAACGGGGAGTGAGACAGACCGCACAACCCAGGATACCAGCGAGGAGAAATAAAGCCTCAAAATCTCTGACTGAAAAAATCTGTGGGGATTGTTGCGGTGGGAGAAACTCCCAGCCTCACAGGAGAGTTCGTTGGAAAGACCCAGAGGATCCTAGAACGTACACAAGCCCACCCACATGGGAATCAGCACCAGAAAGGCCCAATTTGCTTGTGGGTAGCGGGAGAAGTGACTAAAAGCTGGTTCAGAGTTGAGCAAGCGGCACTGTTCCCTCTCAACCCCTCCCTCGCATGCAGTGCCACAGCGCAGCAACATGGGTTGGCCCACTATGGCAAATACCTAAGGCTCCACCCCTTACTATGTAATAGCTGTGCCAAGACAAAGAAATACAGACCAAATGAAAGAGCAGATCAAGCTCCAAAAACAGAAGTAAGCGATGAAGAGATAGCCAGCCTATCAGATGCAGAGTTCAAAACACTGGTAATCAGGATGCTCAAAGAAATAAGGTTGAGTACGGTCGCAAAATGTGGGAAAAAGTGAAGGCTATGAAAAGCAAAATAAAGGAAAATGTACAGGGAACCAACAGTGAAGGGAAGGAAACCAGAACGCAATTCAACGATTTGTAGCAGATGGAAGAAATAATCAACCCGAACAGAATGAAGAAACAAGAATTCAAAACAATGAGGAGAGGCTTAGGAACCTCAGGAACAACTTTAAATGTTCCAACATCCCAATCATAGGAGTACCAGAGGGCAAAGAGGAAGAGCAAAAAACTGAAAACTTATTTGAAAACATGATGAAGGAGAACTAACTTGGCAAAAGAAACAGACTTCCAGGAAGTCCAGGAAGCTCAGAGAGTCCCAAAGAAGTTGGACCCAAGGAAGCACACACCAAGGCACATCATAATTACATTAGCCAAGATAAAAGATAAAGAGAGAATCTTAAAAGCAGCAAGAGGAAAAGAGACAGTAACCTACAAAGGAGTTCCCATAAGTCTAAAAGCTAATTTCTTAAAAGAAACCTTGCAGGCAAGAAGGGGCTGGAAAGAAATATTCAGTCATGAAAGGCAAGGACCTACCTCCAAGATGACTCTATCCAGCAAAGCTTTCATTTAGAATGGAAGGGCAGATAAAGTACTTACCAGATAAGGTCAAGTTAAAGGAGTTCATCATCACCAAACCATTATTATATGAAAGGTTAAAGGGACTTATCTAAGACAATAAAGAAGATAAAAAATATGAACAGTAAAATGACAACAAATTCACAACTATCAACTACTGAACCAAAAACAAAAAAAACAAAAATAAACTAAGCAAACAACCAGAATAGGAAAAGAATCACAGAAATAGAGATCACACGGAGGGTTATCAGCAGGGAGGGAGAGGGTGAAGAGACTGGGGAAAAGGAACAGGGAATAAGAAGCATAAATGGTAGGTACAAAATAGACAGGGGGAGGTTAAGAATAGTGTAGGAAATGGAGAAGCCAAAGAACTTATACGTACAATGCATGGATGTGAACTCAGGTGGAGGGGGGTTGGGGATGCGGGTGGGAGGGGGTGCAGGGTGGAGGGGAATAAAGGGGGTGAAAATGGGACAACTATAGTAGCATAATCAATAAAATATATTTTTAGAAAATTTTATGAAGGAAATAAAGAAGCTATACACTGAAAACTACAAGATATTGTTGAAAGAAATTAAAGACACAAAGAACTGGAAAGGTGTTCTGTGTTCATGGATTAGAAGAATTAACACTGTTAAAATGGTTGTATTACCTTAAAGCAATATACAGATTTAACACAATCTCCATCAAAACATCAATGCGTTTTTTCATAGAAATAGAACAAAAAGATCATCAGATTTGTATGGAACTACAAAAGAACCCCAAAAGCAAAAGCAATCTTGAGGAAAAAGCCAGAGGCATCACACTACCTGATGTCAAATTATACTACAGAGCTATGATAACCCAAGCAGCAGTGGTGCTGGCAGTAAAACAGACACACAGACCAGCAGAACAGACACACAGACCAGCAGAACAGACACACAGAACAACAGAATAGACACACAGACCAGCAGAACAGACACACAGACCAGCAGAACAGACACACAGACCAGAAAAGACACACAGACCAGCAGAACAGACACACAGACCAGCAGAACAGACACACAGACCAACAGAACAGACACACAGACCAGCAGAACAGACACACAGACCAGCAGAACAGACACAGACCAGCAGAACAGACACACAGAACAACAGAACAGAACCGACAGCCCAAAATACACCCACATATACATGGGCAAACAATTTTCTGTGAAGAAGCCAAAAACATACAATGGAGACAGGAGTGCCTCTGTAACAAATGGTACTGGTTAAACTGGAAAGCGACATGCAAAAGGATGAAATCAGGCTGCAATCTGACACCACACACACAAATTAACTCAAAATGGATTAAAGACTTGATCATAAGACCTGATACAATAAAATTCATAGAAGAAAACATAAATATTAAGCTTATGGTCTCAGAAGCGTTTTTGTGAGTTTGACCCCAGAGGCACGGGGAAGTAAAAGCAAGAAAGAAATGAGTGGGCTACATCGAACCAGAAAGCTCCTGTGCAGCAGAAGGAAGCGACAACTAAAGGGCGACCGCCTGGATGGGAGATCTGCAATTGAAATCCCTGAGAAGGAGTTAACATCCAAGCTAGATAAAGAACTCACACACTTAACAACAAAAACAAGGCCGATGAAAAAATGGGCAGAGACCAGAATAGTCATTTCTCCAAGGAAGACAGACAGATGGCCGACAGACACCAGACAATGCTCAGCATCACTAGCTACCAGGGGAATGCAAATCAAAACCATGAGGTTCTACCTCACACCTGTTAGAATGGCTGTTACCAGCAAGACAAGACACAGCCAGTGCTGGAGAGGACGTGAGAAAAGGGAACACACTGTTGGCGGGACTGTAAATTGGTCCAGCCACTGTGGAAAACACTATACAGGGTCCTCAAAAAATTAAAAATAGAGCTACCATATGGCCCAGTAATCTCTTCTCTAGCTATATACACAAAAAACTGGAAAACACTGATTTATAAAGACATGCAGCCCTATGTTCATTACAGAATTATTCAAAATTCCATGATAAGGAAACAATCTAAGTGTCCTTAGACCAATGACCGAATAAAGAAGGTATGTCACATGTTTCTCATGGCTATACTACTCAGTAATAAAAAAGAAAAAATGTCGCCACTTATGACTACATAGATGGATCTTGAGAATATCATGCTAAGTGAAATAAGTCTGACAGAAAAGCACCAAAACCATGTGATTTCTCTCATATAAGGATATAAAAAAGCAACAAAAGAATAAACAACATAGACACAGACATCAGTACGGTAATAACCACAGGAAAAGGGGTAGGAACTGGTAGCATGGGGTCCATGGGGACAAATGGCGATGGAAGAACACTAGTCTTTGGGTGGTGAACACACAAAATACAGAGATGATGTGTTATAGAATTGTACTTGAAACCTATATAATTTTATTAACCAATGTCGCCCCAATAAACTCAATTAAAAAAAGAAGAAACTAACAGATACAGACAGCACAATGCAGCTACCAGATAGGAAGGGGCTGGGGGAGAACAAGGAGGGTACTAGGGTGAGGTATTTGGAGACAAGAGGAGACTAGACTTTGGAGGCTAAGTACACAACGGAATACACAGATGTTTGTGACACTGCACACCTGACACTTATGCCGTGTTCCTTAATTAATGTTACCCTATGAATTTGATAACAAAATAAAAGAATAATAAAAGTAAATTTAAGAATAAAATTAAAACTAAAACAAAAAATAACAATCCAATTCTCTACCTCTAAACACCCTAACCTCTCATTATTTTTCCTCCCCTTCAGAGTCAAACTTCTCAAGGGTCATTTTAATTCTGTCTCCCTTATTAACCTGCCATTCATACTTCCAGCCTCCCCCATCTAGCTTGAGCGCCCACAATTGCATTAAAACAGATAATGAAGACTTTGTATGTTACTAAATTCAAAAACATTTCTATCCCTCAAGTTATTTAAACATTAAAAAATGCAAAACAGATCATGCCACATCTGTGATTGGGATGGCTTGACCTTGCTTTAAGGATGAAGACCAAGATACTAGGATCCTTAGCATGTCCTGAAAGATGGCTAAAACGTTCCTGCAGCGTGGTCCTTGCTTTTCTCTCATTCTGATCTGACCCAGCTGCTGAACTTCAGAGACACCTGCATTCTCTTAGTTTTCTGGACGAGTACAATGTTGCTGCACATGCTATTCCTTCCTCTTGACTGCCTGTGCCTTTTCCTCCCTCTTGCCCTAGTTAACCAGTGTTCATTCTTCAAGCCCCATCTTTCTGGAACCATCAGATAGGTCATACTATTAGAGACACCTGAACTTCTTCCCAGGACTGGTCAAGATTTATTAATTAATTAATAGTTCAATCAGTTCATTACCTCCCACACTGAAACGAAAGCTCCAGGAGGGTAGAAAAAATGTCTTATTCACTGTTACATCCCTCGTAGCAAGTATGATGCCTTGCTCAAAACAGGAACTCAATTCGTAGACAAACAAGTAATACAAAGGCACTGGCCATATGGACATATTCATAAAGTATAATTACCACCTGGAAACAAACCTTATTGTTAAGCCTCCAGGAAATTCTTCATCAAATAATACTTCAAACAGTACATCAGCTTCTCTATTAGCTATTTAAACAAGAGAGAAAAAAATCAAATGACAAAAAATCAGCATGAACTTTTGAAAATGTAAGAAGCATTAGCTCTACCAAGAAGTGGTAATACAGACAGGAAAAGAAAAGTAAATCACAGAGCACCTTACTTGTACCAGTTTAAAGTAGAATGTTATCTTACATCAGATGCTAATAATGGCACTGTCAGCTTCTTTCTCCACAGAGGGAATTAATTATACTTTTCTCTTTGCCTTAGTATACGTTTGAAATTACTCGTGCTAAGTTAATAAAGGAGATAGCTTTAGAGGTTGCAGTTTAAAGACGATGAAAACGTGAAAACACCGCAGCAACGCAGACAGCAGGATGGGAAGCGAGGACACTTGATTAGACAGAGAGGCAGGAGTCTGTGCCCTGTGTCGGTAAAAAGAATGGAGAGGCTAAAGACGACTCCAAGGTTCTGGCTGATCATGACCTGCAAGATTATGGATGTCTTAGTTGAAACACTGAGTTTCATCAGAAAGACACTGGTGCAATAAATTTAGGAGCAAAGAAGAATAAATTTGGCAGAGAGCATGATGAGATATATCTGGAAAGATTAAATTTACCTGTAACTCCAAGTGAAATAATTAGCTATAATTTTTGAACTCTAAGTGCAAATTAATGAGTCACGTAGCTTCAGAATTGACTGACACGCTCTTGCCCCCCCAACCTCCCCCACCTTTCCATCATACCGGTTCTGTTTCTTTGACTAATAAAATTTCTAATATTGTGTTAGCTCCTGGTAAGGGTGGGAAGATGACCCCCCACTCCCAGTCCCTCATTGCCCAGGTGATACTAGGCCTGCAGATCTCACCTGGTTGCACCTTTCAATCTGACACTTTTACTAAAAATCTACACTCAAAAAAATCTACCTTCTAGGTTCCCATTTCCTGTCTGACGGAAGGGCCACTTCCTCAAAGTATTGTTGACCTTTGTTCACCTTAGTGTGGCGATGACTATGGAGATGGGTCTCAGCTGAGGGAAGTAATAACAAATATTTCCCTTTCCATTCCATGTACACGGCAGACATGGCTAATCGATGACAGAGCTCTTTTCTACTCAGGGTGGATGTAGCTTTGAAACCCTTCTCAGGACAAAATCCCAAGCAGTCACAACTGCTGACAGGAGCAGTCAGAAGAAAGGAAGCCTCCCTGTTATCAGACTCCTAAGGCCTTCGCTGGGACAACCGAACTAGAGCACAATCCAGCAAGCTCAGTCTCTGCAAAGCTGATGCAGGGGCCGAGCAGACAGCAGGGGAGGGTCGCTTCATTACACCCATCTGGCCCTGTCCACACCTAGCCGAGACCCTCCTCTCTCCATGTCCAGCAGCCAGAAATATATCTAAGAAGGTTTTTTTTTAATCAGAGAAAGAAATTCTCTTACAGTCAAGTAAGCAGGGAGGACCCCAACAGGATGTGAAGCTGAAAAACATGGAGAACCAACGCTCAGTGTCAGGTAAGAATAAGGAGAAAGAGTTCAAATTCCAGCTCTGCCACTTATCTGTCAGGTGAGTCAACCTCTCAGGTAAGAAAGTAACACCTGAGTGTTAAATGCAAATGCAAAAGTGCCTGGCAAAGTGTTGGCACTAAATATGCGGTTCTCTTAGGCTTCCGGCTGCCTGCTCCTCCTCCTCCTCCGTTCTGGACAGGACAACCAGGGTTGAAAACCTGGGCCAGGGAGGGACAGTGCTGCCAACACGGGGTCCCTCCCACCTGACTGGCTGCTCTGTGCTAGGTGGGCTTTTAAGTCCCTTTCAGGAACACTGCTTCTTCCCTTTTCTCTCCACTCCCTCATTGTTTTGGTAAAAAATACAACATAAAATTTGCCATCTTAACCATTTTTAAGTGTGTAGCACAGAAGAGTTAAGTATATGCACATTGTTGTGCAACAGATTGGTAGGTCTGCTTTATACACATAATCTAGCTGTATTAGTGAAATTCAAATTGATATGCACATTCAATTCAAATCTTTTAACTGTGAATGAGCTCACATTTCAGGTTTGCTCATTTCTCCACAGAAATCAAGAGATTACAATGGCAATTAAGGTAAACTTCTGAGCAAGATTAGATGAAAGCCTAACTAATGAGAAACAATGAAACATTTCTCTTAGGTTCATGAAAATATGCACATATGCATCAAGGTTTTATATGATTTTAATGTGTTATATATAAGCTACCAAATTTTCAGCAGTCCTTACTCAAATTCCCCTTCTTTTAATCACTCCTAGATAATTATACAAGACAGAAAAGAATTTCCTCTGAACACTAAAATTTAAAAAAATGAACTGAGACATGAAAGGATTTAGTTTCCCCCCAATTTATAGTCATTCTCTGCTTAGAATTGACACGGAAATTGGTGTTTCACTGGACGACATGGCAGGCACTAAGATATTACCCCCTTTAATTCCTATGATGGTTCCCCGAAGGCCAACTGGCACCGAGAAGTTCTCTCTCACATTCACAACGCGGTCAAAGAGGCGAAATTCTGCATTCCGATCAGGAATGACTCCGTGTTGCTGTTCTAAAGGCTGAAGAGAAGAAAGCTTTAATTATTATTATTAACTCTGACTTTAAATTTTAATAATCGATTGAAAACATTTTTTTCTCCCAAAGTTTTAAAGTAAAAAGAACTTAGAATCCTTTAACAGAAAACTTACTCTGTATAGCAAATGGGGCTTCACTGTCACACGTACTTTCTTATTATTCTTTCTTTGCTGAGGAAATAAAAAATTTAAAATATTTATATCTGAAGCTCTTCAGATGCAGTAAGGAGGAATAACAAATTCTTAACAGTAAAAATTTTAAAGTATAAGATACATAGAAAAATGCCAACTAATGAGTACACAGCCTGATTAGTTTTTACAGTGTGAGCAAAGCCATGTGCAGCCACACCTAGTTAGAGACAAAACATTACTCAGCACAACATTTGATGGCGGCCAGATGGGATGGAGGTGGGGGGAGCATGGGTGAAGAGGCCAGGGGATTAAGAAGTAACGCCCCAACCAGAAACCCACACCTGTCAGGTTTGAATTTTTGATTACCTAAAACATGCTGGAATAAGCCCTGACTGGCTCAGTGGGTTGGGCTTTGTCCCAAAAGCCTAGAGGGCACTAGTTCGATTCCCAGTCAGGGCACGTGCCTGGGTTGCGGGCCAGGTCTCCAGTTGGTG
>VMDR010030925.1:0-12211 GCA_007922815.1 Macrotus californicus
CTTAGATGATAAAATATCATCAGCCAAAAACTTTTGCCTTTTGTGAGTATGAAAAGACAAAAAAAAAGGCTCACTTAAATATTATCTCAAATTTGTGAAATAAAATAATATAAACTCAACAGCTGTGTTCTATGGGTTAATTTTTGTCCTAAAAGATGATAAAGAGTACACTATGTCCCCCAGCATACTTTGTGTGCAAAGGTCCAGAGTGCTACAGAACTATGATGTAGGTATACACATATCAATCACAATGTGAACCAGAGGCAGAAGGTTTGGGTCCTTTTTCTTGCACAAGTCACTTCACCTTCCTAGCTCTATCTCTTTATCTATGAAATAACAGGAGGAACCACCTGATGATCTCTTTTTCTTCAGTTGCTATAATTAACATCTGTGTGTACTTCAGTACAGCATAAGAGGGGCTCAGGACATGCGGTAAAGCGCTCACATGAGATCATGAGAGCACTATTCTGCTCTTCATGCATGCTACAAGGATGAGGCAGCTTCTGCAGAGAGCCAGACACTAAATGGCCTGGCTTCATGCCTTGGCTGAAAACACCATCCATGCCTATGAAAGCACTTAAAGAGGAAACTGTTTTCTGAATGCAGTCAAAAAATCAGTAGGGGGTTGCGAGCCCTCACAACCTCAGACCTTTTATCTTGACTGGCAGAGGCATTGAGTTCATTTAGTAACTTATGCTTCCTGAGCCTTAAGAGAAATAATTCTGACAATGAATGGTTCTCATCCCAAGTCCCATGTATGACAATTGAAAATACACAGATTTTTATGTAGCAACTACATTACACGCAACAATCCTAGGACACCTTGTCAGACAGAGTTTAGCATAGTGGTTAAAAGTATGAAATGGGCTCAAGTCCTGGCTCTACTAAACTGCTGTGTAATCTTGGAAAAGAAATGTAATCTCCCTGTACTTCAGACTTTTTTGTCTGTAAAATAAGGAAACTAATAAAACCTAACTCATAGGGATGTTGTGAGTGTTAATTAAGATGTAATACACGCAAAGCAGTTAGCACAAGGCCTAACATAAAGTAAATGTTGGAAGGAAGGAAGGAAGGAAGGAAGGAAGGAAGGAAGGAAGGAAGAAAGGAAAGGAGGGAGGGAGGGAGGGAAGGAAGGAAGGAGGAAGGAACGAAAGAAGGAAGAAGGGTAATTGATCCTGGAATCAGGGACCTCCTTTTTATCTGAAGGTCACAAACAATTTGCTGGCAGTGAATGACATCTGCCGAGCTTTCCCCTTCTGAGAAAACAGTATGACAAAGACTCAAAGCTGGGATCAACTGTTACTAATAGGATCCTGCAGAATTCAGGAAGAAATAAAATTATCCTGAAAGTGGGAAAAAGTTACTCCTTTTTAAGACAAGATCTTTAAAAGCGATAGAACACACACACACACAAACACAAACACTTAAATGGCCATACAAAACCAGAGAAAGAGGGTTGTTTTTTTATTTACACCTTCTCAAGTGTTGCCAGCATTAAAAGCTACAGAATTTTATAACTGGATGGCTCCCTAGAGATCATCTAGTTGAACTCCCTGACAGAAAGGGAGTAGCTGAGGCCCAGAAGGGTTAAGAAACTCACTTGAGGGGATTTAGCAGTAAACAGCAGTGCCAAGACAAACTTTTGGACCCCCCACATTTGCCCACCCAGGACTCAGCCTGGTATCTTTCAACATCCTGCCCTTGTTGTTCCAAACAAAGTATTGAGATACGTGCACACCCACACAGGTTTCTCACTTTTGCCCAAGTTCCCAAAAAGTACAGAATCAACCTCCATCCCCTACCCACCCCTAGACCTTTCCAGAGCCTCAGATGTGGGAGTTCAGGAGGATCCTGGTCAATCTCTGACCCTCTTTGGAGTTTCTGTTATCTATCTCTGTTCCTTCCTCACATCAACTCTTAAGGACTACTTCTAGAAGTTTCTCACCTCAAACATCAGGCACTTCCCAGGGCAGAAGTTACCACCTGTTAATTTACAAATACTCATCTTTCCAGAAATGCTATACATAATAAGTTTCCTCCAAGCTCCCTGAGTGAGTTCAGTCAGAACAAATCTCTCCCTCGCTCCCTCCCTAAAATAACTCAACCAAGTACCTCTGGAAAATGTATGAGAATGTGGAGGGCTGGGGAGCCCTTGGTATGCCTGACGGGACAACCGGAGAAAGAGGGGACCAAGGAAGGGGATCTGGATTGGGGGGAGGAGGGAAATGGGTAGAAGGAACTGACCAAATTGCAAAGTCTGGATCCTGGAAGACAGCTCTGCTGTTGCGACTGACTCACTGCTGAGAGGGAAGAGAACTGCCAAGGGGGGTGCGCTGTTTTAATTACAACAGACTGGTGCCCCAAACTACACAGGTAGGAAGCAGGGAAAAGCCACCCCGAAGTGGCAGAAACGAGGAGCTCCCTGTCTTCCTCTGGTTCCCTGTTCTCTCTCATCTGGTGCTGGCCATTCTGTGCCTGGGCGGGGGTGGTGGGGGGCGGCACACCCCGAGCTCTCCAGGTTCATAGCATCATCCCTGCCCGGGAATTCCCCATGACTCGCTGTTCTCCCAAGGATTGGGGAGAAGCGTAGGGCACCAGAGATTTTTCTCAGATCCACCAAGTGCTCTCCCCACTCCCCAGTCCTAGCCTCTTGCAGGGAAACTGATCTAGGAGAAGCTTTCGCTAAGGGGCTCAGGCTGACAAACTGGGGCGCTTCTTGTCCCGAAGCACAGGAGCCCGCGTGGGGTGTCCCTCAACCTCAGTCCATGCTGCGAGGGTGGGAGGCGTCTGTGTCACATCCAAGTGTTCCTTCCCCACAAGCGCACCCACCCCCGAAACCGGAAGGAAGACTTTCCTTTTGCCTTTTCTCCGCTCCCTACCTGAATTCCGGGACCAAGTTGGGCTGCAATCCGTAGAAAGCAGCGGACAGAGTGACCAGCCACCCGGGCTTGTAACTCCCGTTCTCGCACTCCAGATAAGGCGGAGACCACTTGACATGGCTCTTGTCCCCGCCAAACCCGTCCCTGCGCCGCCAGCTATGGCCCAGGCCCCGGGGCCCCTGGTTGGAGCCGCGGCGGTGTACGTGGGTCCGCCACTTGCGCCGGAGGCCATGGAACCACTCGGTCTCCAGTGTGGCGTTGGCCAGGTGGTGTGCCGAGGAGGACAGGTCCTGAAGCAGGATGCGACTCTCCTCGCGCGTGGCCTGGAGGAAGACCTGCGGGGAGGACGCGGACAGCGACTCAGTGCTGAAGGTGATGGCCGCGCGGGAGATGCTGGGCTCGCCCTCCAGGAGACTCCGCACCAGTGCCTGGTACCACTCCAGGTCGTCCTGCAAGTTCTGCTCTCGCGACTTATTGCTCTGCAGCATCATGTTGAGGAAGTTGGTAGCATGTGTCAGCGTGTCTAGCGCCCCGTGCAAAGAGGGATGGGAGCTGGCTAGGGCTGGTGACTTCCCCGGCAGGCCCGCCAACTCATAGCGGCCGGAGCAGTTGGCTCGCTTCAGCTGGTGGGAGTCCCCAGTGTAGAGGTAAGAGGCCACGTCCATGGGCACCTCCTCGGCGAGTTTCTGCGCCAAGATGGTGCCGTCGGTGGAGCGGCTCCAGGAAGCCGAGGGGTCCGAGACAGAAGCTCCAGCCGGCTGCTGGGCGTGCTGCTTCGCCCTCAGGGTCCTTTCTCGAGGGGAACCCGGACGTCCCGCAGGGTCGCGGCTGGCGCCAACAGCTCCGAGTCCCAGATGAGTGAGCAGGAGGCAGAAGAGTAAGGGATAAGCCATGGCTCCCGTCTGCCTCTCAGAGGAGAGGAGGTAACGGGAAGAGTCACTTTTTAAATTTTGGTCGTCTTTTTATCAACAGTAGGACTTTTACTAGGCAACTTCCCCCTTCTCCAGTTGGCACCCAGTCGGAAAGGACTTTAAAATAAGAATGCCTCCAAATCGGACCGCTGGCTAAGCTACCGTCACAGGAAATCGAATCACCTGTGGCAACGCCGGCTGCAGCCTCTCCACGATGGGTCGGCTCGAAATTACGCACCTCACAGCCTTGAGCCTAACAGGTTACCTCCCCTCTGGCTCCAGGCAGCTATAGTTAGCCTGCTTACGTCTTCCTGCTCGGCAGCTTCCTCCGCCGCTCTCATTGAGGTGTGTTCCAGAGCTGCTGGGGCTGCTGCCGCCGCGGCCGCCGCAAACGCTGCTCCATCATCTCACCCGCGGCAGGTCGTTCCCGCCTCCCAGCTCTGGCTCCTCCTCCTCGTCCTCTTAGCTCGGAGGCGCGGAGCGCGCTCACTCGGACCGGCACCGAGAGTGCAGAAGCCAGACGCACAGAGCGAAGATTTCTGTTAAGGCGATTGTCTCTCTGGGGTCCAGAGGGCCAGGCAACTGGTTAATTGGAGCTTTGGGTTTGGCCACAAACCACACTCCTGCCTCTCCCTGCTCTCGGGAGAAAAGCCTGTTTAAAGCGGCAGCTTGGCCGCAACCAAACCCTTGTAGGGCGGCATCAAGTCCATCTTGTTCCCTGTTTGGTCGGCTCCTGTGTCAATTAGCCGTCTGCCGTTTGCTGGGAATGGGGCGGGAGCTGTCCAGTGCTGAACCCGAGGCGGCACAGAGGAGGCGCAGAAGGAGGCGGTGGCGCGAGATGCAGCAGCGCCGAGTGCTTTCACCCACTCGCGTTCCCCGATGACTCTGAAACCTGAGGGGGTTGGATGAGGTGGGCGGGAATGAGGGGAGAAGCAGAGCTTTTGTGGCTCAGAAGGAAGGAAACTTGTACGTACTGAGGAGGAGGGTGTTGGCGTCTTGCATGCTTAGTTCAATCAGCCTTTTTGCCTGAAAAAGAGGGAGAAAGGAGTTTTCATTTCTTACTTAAATCGGAGGGGAGGGACGTAGGATGGAGACGTGTCCTCCCAAGCATCTGCTCATTTTTGGCAAATCATCAAATCCTCCTCCTTGTCGGTTGAAGAAATGATTAAAACCTACTTGCAGAGGTCTTAGCTATGAGGGAGTAATGGAGACATCTACTGGCTGAGCTTTAAGAAAAAATGACATATTTAGAGAACCTGTGCTTGAAAGGTTGCCAGGATGAAATGAAATCCGTGAAAGTATGCAAGTGAAGATGTGGAAGAGAGAAAGCTTGTGCAAGGGGCAGGACTGAGACTGTGAGAGAATGAGAACGGGTGAGTCTGCATTGAGTGAGAAGGGAAATCATCCCTAGAGACTGGGAAGTCATTCCCATAGACTGAGATATCCCAGCAGAAGAAAGAAGATGCCAATAAGTATGTCAAGTTCCCTCCCAAGTTATTGGGAAATCCCTTAACAATATCTAATTGTCTTATTTGAAGCGTTAAGAATGTCTTCTGACACTCTGAAAATATGAATTAGTACTGGATATTTAGTGTTTTTGCACCTCCACTTTCCATATGCACCTCTATTTTCAAATTCTCCAAGAAAGACAAACAGGAAATTCCAAATTCAATTCAAATCCCAAATAATAAAAATATCACCTGTAGTATTCTAAAACAGCACTGCTTAGATTTACTTTATCATTTTATTTTATTCTCATCATTGAGAAAATACCTAAGCCCTGAAATGTAACCTCCAAAGAGCAAAAGTTTGTCTACATTGATCACTGTAGTATCTTGAGCATTTAGAACACAAAAATATGCCTGGCACATAGTACTTTCTCATGAAATATTTGCTAAATTAATGAGGAAACTAGAAGATCATGATGCTAAAGCTAAGAATTTAAATATCCACCTCCATATCTAAGATGAGAGTCTGCCTGATATGTCAATGATGAGGGCTTTGGAATAAGATACAGCAACCAGTTTTCCAAACTGCAGTGCATGGTCTCCAAGTGAGTTATTATAGCTATGCAAAGAATGGTTATTAAATTTGTATTTACTCACAAGTAGATTTCATGTTCATATCCAACTTTCTGTTTAAATTTTGCTTTGTAGTATATGCTCCTTTGCTGAATAAAGGTCATCCCAGTTTAATGCTCTACCATAGCACATGTAGTAATAATAACAGAAGGGAATTTTGTTTGTTGTATCAGACCTGGGTTCTGGTCTTGGCATTGTTTTTAGCAAGATGTATGACCACTGGCAAGACATTTAAAATTCCTGTGTCTTGGGGCACAAATTGTATCTGGGCCTCATGATTTGGCAATAAGTGAGTACAGAAACAGCATCTGAGCCACTCTCCAGGAGTGTCTGTTCTTCCTCTAGTGCACATCTAATAGCAAAGAGCAGGCTATGAGAAGTTCTTGCAAGTTATCATTCTTTTCAGTAGATCACCTTCAGTCTACATTGCCAAACAAATGGGGTGAACTAATTGAGTCTAGAACAGCACTGCCCAATAGAAATGTAATGAGAGCCAAAAATGTAATCCATATATATAATCTTAAATGTTCATGTAGCACACTTAAGAAGTAAAAAGAAAAATGTTAAATTAATTTTAATAATATATGTTATTAAGCTCAATATATCCAAAATATTATCTCAGTATGAAAGCAATATAATAATTATTAGTGTGATATTTTACTTTTTTATGTTAAATATTTAAATTCAAATGTGAATTTTACACTGATAGCACTTTACACATTTCAAGTGCCCAATCTGGGGCTAGATGTTGCCATAGAGGGCAAGCTCTAGAAGATAGTGCATTGTTGTCGAGAATGCTCCAGAAAGCTTAGGTCCATTCAAGGCACCATGTTTCAAATGCTCTAGGAGGCCTGATCCATTTAATAGATCTGGAGTCAAGGTAACTGAGTAGGTAGTCCACCCTATGTCTATATTCGTGTGCATCAGCAAAGGAGATCATCTGAAAGAGATTTTTATAAGGGACTAAGATCTATCACATACTCACACACTTCTAGGCAGACTACAAAATTTAACACCAACTCACAAAAACATATCACTCATTCAGCAAATGTTGATTGAGCATCAGGCATTGTGGTTAGTTAACACTGGGGCAAAATAGTCACATCTACACCGTAGACACATGAACCTTACAATCAAGTGGGTAGAAACAGATAATAAAAAGCTATCATATAATTTAAAAAACTGCATATTGTGATAAGTACCATGAAGAAATAAATGCTGTAAAGTGATAAAGAATTCATGGCACTGGGGAAAGGAACTTTTTATGTAAAGAGATAAAGGATAGAAAGATTTCTGTGACAAGGTAACAACTGAGCTGAGACACAAAGAATGAGGAGTAGTTAGACAGTAAATACTAGTGAACAATTTAAGGTTAAGATGAAGAGAAACTTACCCTTGGTAGAAGGAATAAGTGTGTAAGTGCATTAAGGCTACAAATATTCCATTCTGAGCAGGAAAGGGGATTGGAAGAAGGTAATTGCAATAAGCTGAAGTTCTTATATAATATAAAAAGTACGAATAATTGATACCAAAAGAAAATCATTTTATAAAATAATTAAATGGTCCTAGCATGACTAGTACCCCACTACCACCAAGTATGGGAATCTGACTTATAGATGTAGATCAATATCCCTGTATGACCTCAAAATTAAGAACAAAGTCACCTAAATGCTTATTGATACTGTGTAGGAATTTGGCTATCATATATACAAAATTTTAAGCCCTGTGTGGAAAAACCCAACACTTTTTCATCACACCCTGAAAAGTCAATCTAATTGCTTCAGAACAATCAAATTTGCATTGATGAAAAAAGCAATATGCAATGGAGTTATTAGTTGTCATTATGATTGATTTATTACTATTACAAAAAAGATGTGATATTAGTATACCTTTAAGTAAGACAAACTAAAGAATATCAAAAACTTCTGAGACCAGATTTTATGTGAGCAGTATAGGTAGAGTTATTTTAAAGATTTACATACGTGCTACTTTAAATCATTGAAATAAGCAAGGATCAGGACAGTGGGATGTGGTGAAAAGACACTGGATTTGCCTTTGGGAGATTCAGCTCTACTGGCTCTGCCATTATTTACTCATGTGGCTTTTGACAATTTTCTCAACCTCTTTGAGAACTTTTGCTTCATTTGTAATGTAACAGTGATGTATTAGATACATCACAACTAGAACAGTTGCAGCTCAGTGATGAATAATGGTCCAGGTATATTTTTCATGAACTCATTCTTGATAGTCATAGATTTACAAAGTAAATATTATTTTTAGAATAATTAATGCTAGACTTCAGTGAACAAAGTGGCACATGTTCAATCAAGTTCCTGATAAAGCAAAGCAAACTACAAATAGCATACTCTATCAATATAACACAAAATTAGAAATCCAGTTCTTATTGCTGGTCTTACTGAGATTCTGGATTTCCCTAAACTTATGCTACCATGTGCTTCACATGCCCATTTGCAAAATGAAGATCATAGTCTTCATTATACAAGAGTGGTAGTTTTGAAATTTCTAGATTCAGAAGTATCATTAAAGAATTCTGATCATCCCTGTGGTCTGGGTGGAACTCGAGAATCTTCATTTTAATAAGCACCACAGGTGACTTTTGACACAAATAGAGCACATGCTGATAAATACTGCCTTGAGCCATGGAAAATAACTCTAAGATAATAGAAGAGGTCACCTGATAAACACAAAGCCTTCTTATAAGTTGTAGACTGTATGGAAGAAAAAAGAAAATAACACTTGTAAAGAGTGTCATCACCACCACCACCACCATCATCATCATCCTCATCATCATTCTCTAAATATTTCTCTAGCAATAACAGTGGCCAGACATTGTTCTAAGGAATTTACACACTTTAGCTCATGTAGTCTGTCTTCACTACTACACCATGAGTTTGGTACTGTTACCATTTACAGATAAAAAACAAACAAAAATGAATTGCCCAGAGTAATACAGCCATCTGACTTCAAATGTCACAGTCTTAAGCACTACACCAATGGTCCCAAACTTTGATACACATGAGATTCACCTGGAAGGTTTTTGTCAAAGCACAAACTAGTGGCTTTACCCCCAAATTACTGACTCAGTAGGCCTGAAATAGGGCTTGAGAATTTATATTCATAACAAATTCCCAAAGTGATATTGATACTGGTAGTCCAGGGACCTCCCTTTGAGAACTATTGCTCAGTGTTGTGCTTTCCACCATTATAATCTGTCACTGCTGTATGCTTACATTTTCTGTATAGAGCATAGTAGACTTTTTGGACATCTTTGGCAATCCAATATGGAGTCACTGTCAGCCATGATAGTTATGTGAAGTGCTACGTCAAGATCGAGGTAGTAGACAGAAATGGAACACCCAAAACCACAAGTCTGGACTCTTGGATAACAATTCCAACTGGACACTGACATGAGTGGGAACTCTGCCTATTGTGGGCTATAAGAACTGAGAGCTCTGATGGCCCAAGGCTCAAGCTTGGCTGTACCACAGTCATGCTTGGAGCCCTACCAGACTTCCACTCCACCAGACGCATGCTGCCACTGTATCCACCTGGCTTGAGACCATCGTTGACCTCTCCAGCTGAGGAGACCCCCAGTGACTGGGACTCCTTACCAGATGATTGCTCTATTCACATCTATGGTGTAAGCTCCCCCTCTCTGCATGTAACCTGCATGTGAATCTACTGGCTTATTAGGAAGGTCTCCCCTAATAAATCTGGCATTGTGGAAAGACATAAACATGCGTGACTCCTTTCAAGAATGCTCCCTTGCTCACCAAAAATTCCCATGTAAAATACATGCAAAAGAAGAAAGTCAACATTAATGGATGAAAATATGCCTGAAATCTTCTAAGGAAAAAAGAACTCTCTGGTTTGCTATTTCTAACTTAGAAAGCTCACCCAAAATATATATATATTTTTACCTAGCAGTTTATTCTTATCCGCCTCCAGTTTACCCTTAAAACTCTTACTCCCTGTCAGCATCACTCCATCTCTTTCTAGAGTTATTTCCTCTCCTTTTCACTGTGAAGTCATGACTTGGGGCTGTTCTTGCATTCCCAATGAAATGCATTTTTTAAGTACTATTAAGCACAGAATCACTAGGGCTTTGACCCAAATTGGTAGTTTTCCCTAACTCCCCCCATGTCTCTGTAAACCTAGAGACACCAGAAAAACTTTCTGACCACAGAAAAGAAAACACTATGGAATGGCATTTATGTAGAAAAATCCTAATTGTACCAAAACAAAGTACTTTCTTAAACCACTTTCTATGTATTCTCCTGATATTCAGTAGTACAGGAAAGGACCAATATGGCATTTATGAAAAATCACACTAAATTAGAAAGCCCAACTATATTCAGTACAAGGATTGATTCCCTTTCTCTTTAAGAAATAAGAACAGCCCTGCCCAGTGTGGCTCAGTTGGCTAAGTGTCAGCTCTCAAAGAACAAGGTCGGTGGTTCAATCTGCAGTCAAGACACATGACTGGGTTGCAGGCCAGGTCCCCCGTTAGGGTATGTGCAAGAGGCAACCAATCAATGTTTCTCTTGTACATTGATGTTTCTCTTCCTCTCTTTATCCCTCCCTTCCTCTCTCTCTAAAAATAAATAAATAAAACCTTTTTAAAAAATAAAGAACAACAACAAAAAATTTGAAACAAAATTTAGTGAAAGAGAGTCTTTGTGGATAGCAAGAGATGTGAAATGGATAATTTTGTCTCTTCAATTTCATCTGCTTCCCTTACTAGAGGGAAGTGCTTCACAATATGTATCTATATGTTGTTTTATAGTTTGTGATGCTGTTTTCATTAGCACATTACCTTGGACATAATGGGAGTTTACTTCATGACCAATTTAGGACTTGGCTCTTCATCTTAACCCAGGGGCTTTTGAAAGCTAGGAACTTCAAGTGTCAAGGACCATGGCTACAGTGCACATGTGCACACAGAAGAAACATTAATTAATGACAATTCTTCACTGATAAAGAACAGAAACTTGTAAATCCAAACAAACTTATAATGAACATATTTAGAATAATATTAAGTTGCTTGTAAAAATAGTCTTTTACATTTTATTTGTTTATTTTTAGAGAGGGTGGAAGAGAGGAAGAAAGAGAAAGAAAGAAACATTGATGAGAGATACATTGACTGGTTGCCTCTCACATGCCCCCAACTGGGGACCTGGTGCAAAACCCAAGCATGTGTCCTGACTTGGAATTGAACTGGGGATCTATTGGTTCACAGACTGATACTCAGTTCACTGAGCCACACCAGCTAGGCAAAATTTTTTATATTTTAAAAAAAACATGAAGGAAATTATTCCAGTAATGTCGATTTGTTGAAATTTCAGTTATCACCTTAATATCAAGATTGCATGGAAAAATAAAATAAAGAAATATAACACTAAAATATATTTTAACAAAATGCAATAAAAAAGAAATTACTACACATATTCTGATGGAAATATTTTAAGGAAAGGAAAGAATGAACCTAAGTATGAGTTCAGGTACAAAATAGTTTTGCAGATCTGTGACTTATTTTTTAATAGTAATATTATGTATGCCAAGTTTTCTTTTTAACGTTTCCTTCAGACCTATGCTATCCCTAAGAGAAAAAAAAAATGTAGGCAAAGGAATTTTAGATTTCCTGTTCAACCTCTGATCAGTTGGTCTCTCCTTCTCTCCCTCCTCCTCCTTCAACATTCATCAAGTGCTCAGTGACAAATAGGCTGTAAGTGTGAACTGTCCCCAAAGAAAAGGAAAAGAGAACTTCTACACCTATGAGGTAGTTATTGAAGTTTACTTAAAAGAATCTTCTTTTGATTGCTTTTGGTGCTAACATTTAAGTATATCTGATGCAGAAACTTAAATCTTGTGACATATATAAATCATTTCTACTTGTTATTTTGATATACTCTTTGGAATAGTTTCAGAGAGAATTTTGCCTGATCCTGACCAACAGCTCCCTATTCAGACAAAAAGAATTTTACAGAAGTTTTGGCACAAGAAAATTTCAGCTCCTTTTGTTCACTATGTCAATGAATGTTCTTCAACAATGGGGCTGACTTCAAATATACATAGCCAGCACTTATCACAGTAGCTGGGGAGGAATGGGATCACCAACTACTCTCTAGACAGTGGGGGGAAGGGTTTTCAGGAACCACTACAAAGGACACATGGACATAACCAAGGGGGAGGATGGGAGCAAGGGAGGGAGGTGGGATTGGCTGGGGTGGGAAGGAGTAGTGGGGGAGAAATGCAGACAGCTGTAATTGAACAACAATAAAGTAATTTTAAAAAATTCTCTAGAGAAGTAACAAGTTCT
>VMDR010030926.1:0-12210 GCA_007922815.1 Macrotus californicus
GTGTTTTTTGTTAGTATTTTCTGTGACAGTTTCTGCTTACCATTTTATCTTTTAATTGAGCTTTCCCTGATATGTTGAAAAGCCATTGGTTTTTGGAAATTAATTTTATATATAGTCTCTTTAGAGTGGTCTTATTAATTCTTTGATTTCTTGATACCATTTATTGTGTAATTAAATGCATAAAACACTTTACTTATATTAATAGTAATTCTCACAGCAATCCATACCTCTGCTTTTAGAGATGAGGAAACTGAAGCTCTAAGGCAATTGATAACTTGCAAAAGATGACAAAGCTAGTGAGCCACAGGCTGGGATATATTTGCCTCCAGAGACCTCACTTCCCATTGAACCTCACAGCCTTGCCCTCAGCACAGGCCTGGTCTCTACTTACAGCTCTCTACCACTGCTTCTGAGAGGCTATGTATGCATTAAATCTTATTAAGTTTATCCAGCAGCTACTTATATTTTTTTCTCCTGTCCATCATTTTAAAATTATTCCTTTTTCTCAAGGTAGTAACTCCTTTCTTGTGTGTTCCAGAAACCTATCATCTCCTCCAAGGTCGATGTTCATATTCCACATGTTTTCACAAGGAGACCTCTCTGTACTGCCCTGTTTTACTCACACACACGTACATGGGTAGCCCATGATCATTGGTCCCCTTCTCTCGAGGATGTAATATCTGCAGAGTGCCTAGTCCAGTTTCTGTTGTCTGGCAAACTCTCTTCCCATGCTATGCCGATCAGCTGAGGGGATTTCCTTCTTTTTACTAGATCTTGATTAGGAGAATTTTCTTAGAAGAAGAATTTGTTTTAGAATTTTAAAGAAGCAGAGGTGTCTATGTTTCTTCCACAGTGAGAGGCACATGACAAGCACTGAACCTAGGGTATATTCTGCCTTTGTTTTTACCTGTATGAATCTGGGAACAAAGGAAGAGACGAAGAGGTAAGCAGGTGTGAGGGGTGTTAGTCTAATGACATCTTCAATCAGAAGCCTGTAAAACTTCAAAATTAAAGGCCAAACCCTGTATTGAAAAACCAGTATGGTATACAAAAGACAATTCAGAATACAAGTTGATGCCCCATAGTCCTATCATTTTACCACAATTATTTTATTATTTATTTAATTAAAAATTTTTTTTTTAGCCTCATTCGAAGACATTTTTTTCCCATTGCTTTTTTTAGAGAGAGAAGAAGGGAGAGAGGAAGGAAGAGAGAGCAACATTGATGCAAGAGAGAGAAGCATCAATTGGTTGCCTCTCGACCATGCCCAGACTGGGGATCGATCAAACCCTCAACCTACGTATGTGCCCTGACCGGGAATCGAATCCATAACCTTTCAGTTATGGGGCAATGCTCCAACCAACTGAGCCACACTGGCCAGGACTTTACAGTTATTTTAGTGTTTTTGTTTTCTTTCACATCCCTCTTTCTATAAAGACTTATATCCCAAATTTTTGGGCCTGGCATTGTTTTAAGTGTTTTAGATCTATTGACCCATTTAAAAACAATCAACTGTTAGTCCACTTGTTCACATATAAATGGTATTGCTTTTAAGAATTATTTAGGTATTTTATAGAAAGTTTAAACAATTGCCTCCATTTTTCAACTTTATTGATGATCAACTGAAGTACAATAAAATGTTTATTTAATAAAATAAAATGTTTATTGTACTTCAGTGTATTTGAAGTATACGATTGGTCAGTTTTAACATATTGTGTACACCCATGAAACAAACACTGTAATCAAAGTAGTCCTTTCCAGCATCCCCAGAGGTTTCTTGCTTCTCATTGTCATCCAACCCTTTCTCTACACTGTCCCCAGGCAGCCACTGATCTGTTTTCTGTCATTACAGATTCACTTGCATTTTCTAAAATTTTGTATATAGATAGAATCATGACATGTACTCTTTTGAGGGGGTGGTGGCTTTTTTCACTTAGCACAGTGATTTTGAGATTGATTTACATTGTGGGACAATCAGTAGTTTGTTCCCTTTTATTGCTGAGTAGCATTCCATTGCATGGCTATCCCACATATGCTTATCTATTTTTAACATAATATAGTTCTAATCCTAGTACTTGATATTCTTAAGCTCCAATATGATAATGTAATCTAGGAATACCAAGAACTCCTTAGTAAGTTCTCCAAATAGGTTGTTTATGAAGTTCAGCAGCAGCAGCAGCCTAAAATGTAAATGTAAAAGGGACTCATGGCATTCTGAGATATTCTGGGAGGTAATTTAGTTTTGTGTTTCATTCAGTATTTAGTGCTATTTCAGATAAATCTTGATTTTTTGAAGAGCTAATCATTCCGTTAGTCAGTTAGATATGCTTGTTGTGGGAACAACTTCCATTTGCCTGCTTACTGTAGGTTTTCTTCTTCTTTTTTTTAAAAATATTTTATTTATTTTTAGAGCGAGATGAAGGGAGGGAGAGAAACATCAATGTGTGGTTGCCTCTCGTGTGCCCCCTACTGGGAACCTGGCCCACAACCCAGGCATGTGCCCTGCTGGGAATCAAACCAGTGACCCTTTGGTTCTCAGGCCAGCATTCAATCTACTGAGCCACACCAGCCAGGGGAGATCTTCTCGTTATCAACTAATGAACGCCTGTCTCTCAGAGTGCAGGTGAGAAGGGCAGATTTCTCACCCCTTGGTCATAGGCTAATGTGAGGACTTTTTTTGGTTCGTAGTGATAGCGTTTGTGTGCTCTCTGGATAATGAGAACAGTCTTTGTGTTCATTTGGAAGGACAATTAAATATGTGCATCATTAGTTCAAATTATATTTCTAGAGACATAAATTCAGCAAGATACCTAGGTTTGGTTGTATTTTTTCTTTTTTTGTGGGAGGTGATGGAAATTTGGTTGACTAACATGTTTGCATAACAAGGTAAGAACTCTTTTAGACTAATAGTGGTTCTGCAGATTTTGGGGACCTTTATGTTTTTTAACTCCAGAAAGACAAAAGGCACTGATAGGGAACTATGATTGTGAGATTGGCTGACCTGTCACATATAGGTTTATTTCTTCTGCAGCAGTAGGTGATGACTCTGACAGGACACGGAGAATGAATGTGGTATGCTTGAATTCATGGTACCGAGTTCTACATTCCCTGTGATGGACACAGACAAAGGCAGTCCTTAACCTGAATTTCTTTTTCAATTGTGACTTTTTTTCTGACTTTGTCTTGAAAACCAGACTTTTTACCTTTATTTCTTAATTTTCTACTCTTTTACATTCACTGTGGTCTGACTTTCATCGCAATCATTTCCCTAAATCTCCTGTTATGGTTAATAATCACCTCCTAATTATCGGTGCTTCTTTCATCCTCATCCTACCCCACTTTCCTGCAGCATTAACCCTGTTTCCAGTCTGCTCTTCTGGTCTTCCCGAGACACTGAAATCCAGTGTCACTGAATCTTATGTCCTTATTTCTTTAGCTACTCTTCTGTTACTTCTTTGTAAATGTTGGTTATTCTAAATTCTTGCTTTTGATCTTCTCTCTGCATTGTTCATGTCATCTTTGATTTTTAGCTATGTTTTCTTTATTAATTTCTATATTTATGTAAATAAAAATAATACACATTTATTGTAAACAAATTAAATAGTTTGAACAAGTAAAAAGGATGAAAATCACCTGCAATCCTACTCTGGAGAACCGTTGTTAACATTTTGTACCTGCTTATCTTATTTACATTCTTTGTTTGAATGGCTCAAATCTAAACTCCAATGCCCGATTTTCCATCAAGTTCTAAAAACACATTTACAACTCCTTGAAAGACAACTCTAGTAAAGTGGACTACTTCAAATTAAATACATCCCAAACCAAATACAGTTTATTCCTCTCCATTTCACGAAGTTTTTCTTCATGCTTTCATGTTTGATTGGCTATTAGTGGTTTACTTGATATTGTTAGTCCTCTTTCTTCTTGTTTCTAAACTCTGCGTGGATCCAGTCAGTCATAAAATAAGTCATTTTAACAAGATATACAAGATCTTTTATTGTGTGGTCACAGGCAGCTTTCTCTTTGTGCCCTTTACTCCCTTCCAATTTTACCCCTATTTCTTACTCAGCAATCTAACCACGATTTTAAATTTTCAGAGATTATCATACACTTCCATCCTTACATGCTTTGCTCATGGCCACATCTGAAAAGCCATTTCCTCTCTCTCTCCTGGGTACAGCTAACTTCTAATTATCATTCAAGACCTAGATTCAGTGCCTTGTTTGTGGCTGAGATACCTCCTGCCCAGATAGAATGGGTACGGGGCAAACACTTCCTACATTTGCTCTTATTTGTCTTGACTACAGAAGAAGCTCAAGCAACGTGCTCATTTTGATTGTTTTTAAATGTATGAAACGCTACTTTTAGAGAATGGACTTCACGTATACTTCAGACTACAGACCTGGGATCAATGAGTGGACTTTATAGTGAGGAAGACCTTGCCTCAGATTAATGAAGGATGATAACTTTTAAAGATACATAGCAATGGCCAAGACTTGCTTTATAAACTGGTTAATTCATCAATAGAAGTTTACAAGCAAAGACTAAATGGCCATTTCTCATGATTCATTCATTTAATTAACACTATTAATCACTTTGCCTACCACTGTGCCAGAAGTACAAAGATGAAAAAAACCCTTTTCTTTAAGGAGTTTATTATAATCTAACATAGTAGTTGTCAATCTGGTTCCACGTTAGAGTCACAGACCAATCATTTATCTCAGATTTAGGAACCTCTGAAGACAGGGTCTAAGAAACAGATTCCAGTGTGCAACCAGGGTAAGAATCACTTGTCTAAACGTTATTTTTAAAGCACCATTTATTTCACACCTACTCTGTGCCAGGTCATGTGATGTTTATTTACTCTTTCAACAAATGTTTATTCAGCCCTTCCTTTGTGTTTGCCCCTGGTATAGATACTAGGAATACATCAATGAACAAAAACAGAGAGTTACTGCTCTTACAGAGTTTATAAAATGATAGACTATAGACATTACATAATACATGACATGATAAATTTAAGAAGAAGAATAAAGGAGGTGAGGGGACAGAGGAGGGGTCTATCTAAGAGTTCAGGAGAGGACATTTGATACTATGGCATTTCAGTGGTGCCTGAATGAAGAGAGGGATCAAGCCAAGTAGCTGTTTGGGGACAGAGCTTCCAGGCACAAGAACAGGCAAGGCAAAGGCCTAGATATGAGCATACACTTGGCATGTTCAAAAAAGAGTGACCCACTGTGTCTGGAGTGGAATGAATAATGGGAATATGCACACATAGAGGTCACAGGTAGATGGGGTGTGGCAGATCACATGGTGCCTTTTAGATCATGTTAAAAACTTTGACTTTTATTCTGAGTGAGGTGAGAGCCATGGAGAGTTTTGAGCACAGAGGGAACATGATATGATTCATATGTTAAAAGGTCAATCTGGCTGCTAGGTGGAAAACAGATGCTGGAGATCTGGGGGAAAACAGATGAGTTAGATTATTACAGAAATCTGGGTGATGCATTATGACAGTTTAGATGAAAATTTTAGGGGTGGAGTGGTGAGAAGCAATTGTGTAATAAGAGTATATAAAGAATGTTTTTTAAATATTTTGAAAGAGATGATAGGCTTTATAAAGATCTCCTAGGGAGTGATTTTATTTTTCTTTGTTGATTTTTTTAATCCTCAGTTGAGGATATGTTTACTGATTTAGAGAAGGAGAGAGAGAAACATCTATATGAGAGAGAAACATCTATTGGTTGCCTCTTGTACGTGCTCTGACTGGAGATCGTACTGGCAACCTTTCCGGTGCACGGGACAATGCTCCAACCAACTGAGCCACACGGCCAGGGTTCCTAGGGAGTGATTTTAGACAGAGGAAGAAGAGGCCAAGGACCGAGCGCTGGGGCACATCAGGAGAGTTGGAGGAGCTGGTGGAGAATGGTGTCCCGGAGGCCAATGAAGACAATGTTGAAGGAGAAGAGAATGAAGGCCTGAGTCTGTTGCTCACTTAGCTCTCGCGAGAGGAATGCTGAGTATTGATGCTTGGGTTTTGTGATATGGGGTCAACGATGATCTTGAAAAGAACATTTTTTAATGAAGAGGTAGAGGCAAAAACCAGATTAGAGTGGGTTCAGGAGAGAATGAGAAGAAAGGAGGCAGGCACAGTGAGGAGAGGCAATTGTGAGGAGATTTGGTAGTAAGGGGAGAAGAGAAAAGAAGCAGTAGCTGAATGAGGAAGTGCAGAGAATTACGGGTGATGCTGAACAAACTTTCCTTCCAAATACAGGTTTTGTTCTATGCTTGGTGATTCTGTTTTCTTTAACTTATAATACCTTGTTTAATTGAACAACAATAAAATAATTAAAAAAAAGAATTTCTTTTTTTTAACTTCTTTTTAACTGTTTCTTTTCCATTATCATTTAGTCCCCTTATACCCCACTCCCCCTGCAATCACCAGACTGTTGCCCATGTCCATGAGTCCTTTTCTTAAGATGAGGCACACTTAGAGCATTATATCCTGTTTAATTTGAGACTTTTTTTTATCAAGTACAGCCATTTTATGTATGTCACATGACTGTTCCTTCTTCCAGTTCAGGAATATCTTTTTGTAATACTTTTCTAGGGCAGCCATAACAAAACAAAGTACCACAAACTGGGTGGCCTAAAGAACAAGCATTTATTGTCTTACAGTTTTGGAGGCTGGAAGTCCAAAGTCAAGATATCAGCAGGATTGGTTCCTCTTAGGTAAGGAAGGCCCTATTCCACACCTCTCTTTCTGGCTTGTAGATGGCCACCTTCTCCCTGTGTCTCTTCACATCTGTCTTTCCTCTATGCCTTTCTCTTTGTCTACATTTCCCCATTTTATTAGGACTCTAGTCATTGGATTTTGGCCCATACTAATGGCCTCATTTTAACTTGATTATATCTGTAGAAATTCTATCTCCAAATAAGGTCACATTGGGAGGTGCTGTAGGTTTGGGCTGGAACATATGTTTGGGGAGAGGCCATTACACCTTTACTTTCCCACTCTCATTACCGAAGTTTTATTCTAATAACATTTAAAGTTTTTCTGCTCAGTCATATTTAGGCACGGTTATTGGTTACTTAATCTAAGTCACTTGAGTGACTTTGGGTGTCAGTTGAGAGGATTTGTGCCAGGAGGTGGACTTTCTCTTATGAAATGGACACTTGCTGATTGGCCCTTCAGTGAACTGCCTTTCTGAAAAGAAATATAAAATGAGTTAGAGAGGTGGTTTGTTAATAGTTTACATGAATATGGGTCAGACTTTTCTTAGACTTCTCATTTATGCTCATGTTTAAAATAGTAGAACAAGTGAGCTAGTAGATGCAGACCCTGTCTACCTCGGGGGAAGAAGAGACACATCAAAGTGCCTTCTCTAGACAAACTTCTACTTAAATTTATGTGTCATATCCCTGGTCTTGTCAACACGGCAGCCCAGCTCTAGTTGCAAATATAGGCCAGCGCCTGACCTCATAGCATATCACCCTGTTCCAGAGAGACGTTAAGTTGTTTATTATAAGAAGTTCTGTTGTTCTCACACTAAGAAATTCATTAGAGAAATTGGCTCATATTTGTATATCTAGGTGTATGATCCAGTGAAATGTTTCCAGCAAATTTCTGGCTGTCTCGTTCTCTCTGAACAGTTGTTTCTTTTCCAGCATCGGGTTTTAGCTGGAATATAGGCCATTAATGAAGACGTATCCTCATAAAACAGACTGTGAGTGTAATGGATTCTATTTAAAAACTGCTAGAATACTGATTGTAACTAATGACCGTAGTTGTCAGCATATGGACCCGTGCACGCTCTGTTCTTAGCACAACAAGGGAGAAACATTGGGCTTATCACCCTTCTAGTGTCAAGGCAGAATACGAGGCTTTGAAATGAAGAAAATATCTGTGATGAAAATTAGTGTTAAATATAATGCTTATTTGGATATTTTTCAAATTTCTTTTTGGCTTAGAAACCTAACTTTTGGCAAGGCCCTAAAATAGCCACTGAATAAATCTCTTAGAGACAGCCTTGATTTTTTAACTTTCTGTATTTGGTTTAAGTAATTTAAAAAAATTTTCCTATTATTTAACTTCAAACATTAAAAGAAAACTCTGAATAATTCTTTTAATTCTTTGCTAGTGTAAAATAGCAGCAAACACATCCTTTGAGTTCTCCACTGATTAAACCTGGCAGCAGTTCAGGAACTAACCATATTAAAGCAGACAATTTGTTACAATGGATTCTTGTCCTGGTTCCACAGTTTGCCTCATCGATGACCACAACTCAATAAAGACCAGATTCGATATCCTTCTGCCTTCATGAAATCACAGCCTTTCCCCTTCTCCCTTTACTTTTGCATGTTCAGTGACTCTGGAAAGACATCCTTGCTCAGTGCTTTCCCAGCGACTGCACTGATGAAGTACAAAGAGCATATGGACGCAGATATATGCGTAGGTCTTGATTTCATGTGTTGGTAGACTGCTTTATTTAAGCAAATACAACAGGAGAATGTGTTTGTTTAAGGCTTTTCTTTGTGCCATCTGCTCCTTCTTTCTTGCCTGGGCTGGCCTGCCAGAAAAGTACACCTTTCTCCCTGCACTATCTGACAAAAATTTTCAATGGACAATTTTATGTAGCAAATTAATTAGCTCCTTAAAACTGTATGTCCAAAATGTATATTTTAAGAAGGTTGAAGATTTTAAAAATGATTTTCCCCCTTTTTATTGGGTTTAGTGGAGTGACACTGGTTAACAAAATTATACAGGTTTCAGGCGTAAAACTCCACAACACCTCATCTGTGCACTGCTCACTGTCCTAGGTCAAGTCTTCTTCCATCACCATTTATCCCCCTCCCCCCAATAGCTGCCTAAGAATGTTGAGGATTTTTGAAGAATTATACTCAAATTTGATTTTGTTTAAAAGGAAATGTTTTAAATTTATTAAAGTTGTTTAATGACGAGCCTTCATGTTTTAAAATATTATTTATAAGATCAGTCTTTAGTTCACCCCTTAAAAAGTATATAGTCTAATTTTAATTATTCAGAAGAAAAGCCTTATTTTTATCTCAGTTTGGAGGGGTGAATACACTGATACAGAGGTAATGTTCAATTGGACAGGTATGTACTGGAGTGAGGTGGGATGGGCATTGACCAGAGAGCCCAGAGACCCCCCAGTTGTGGGAATTTTCTTCTGATTGATTGGCTGTGTAATCTTGGGTAACTTGCTTTCTTGGACTCCTATCTTCTTATTTAGAAAAGAAAGAAATTGGTTTAGATAATCTATAAAGTCTTTTCTAACATGAACATTTATGACTTTCTTCTAGTTTTATATTTTTAGGGAAATGGACTATGTTTTTACTTCTTGTTGGATATTTTTGACTGAATGTAGAATTTTTCATGCCCAGTATCCTCATACTGGGCAGGCATGTAGGTTGGTAGTTTCCAGAAAGTAAATGTTGTATACAAATAGCCAAAAAGAAGGCCTGGTGAGTCTGGCCTGTGCTGCTTTTATTACGTGCACATGCACACTTACATTTTTTACCAGGAGATGTCTGGCTTATAATTTCATTTAGTCACTTAAGTCATTGAGTTTAGATATTTAGTGTGCTATACTTAATATTCCTCAAGACAAAGTTTTGGGGCCTTAGAAGGTCTCAGCCTTTTACAATTCTGCCTTGCGTTCTAGGATGTACTACAATAGGAGGGCTCAAAGTTAGTGGTAAATTACATCCATGACAGCCTAGAATTTTTTTTTCCTGAGAAAAAATTTGTGTGTTAGTGACATGAGGTCTGGGTAAAATTTGGTTTTTGTTTTAATCCCCCTTAGTTTATTCATGACCTATGGCTTTCCTTCAACTGCTGAGACCTTCTTTTCTCTTCTGGAAGGTGCCCCAGAAGGATGCATTGTAAGAATTATTCCTGAACAGAGATATGCCATCCTCTTAGATGGAATGGCTGAATATTATAAAGATGTTTATGTTCCCCAAATTAATCTGTTCTACTACTAATCTAATTTACATTTAGGTATAGGCCCACTCAGTATATTTGTTATATATGTACACATGTGTATGTGTGTGTCTGTGTTGTGTGTGTATAAAACACAGCTGTGAACAAAAAACATACACTCTTAGAAGAAAACAATTGGGAATCATATACATTCTGTATTATGGGATTATTCACCATCTAATATTCTAAAATATTTTCTGATATCTATAAGTATCCTGGTCCATCATGATTTTTGTTAAACAGAATTCATTATACCAATCTCTATTGATAAGAGTTTAGCTTTTGACGCCTATTTTAAGTAATGCTGTGGTGAGTATTCCTTTGTATAAAATACCACTTAGTTATTTTCTAAGGATAAAATCTTAGGAAAGGGACTGTTCTGTCAGAATATATACTTTTAAGGCTTTTGCTGTGCTCTGCCAAATGCCCTCCAGAAACATTAGGCTGATTTACATTCCTACCAGCAATACTGGAGTGTGTTTCCTTTCTTTACTTACTCATTTAAAAAATTCATAACCATTATTATTTTAACAAAATGTATCTATTTATGTTTTCTATTTTTACTCAGATAACATATTTTACCATGTGTCTGTTTTTTCCCTTTGTGAATGCCTGCTCCATGACCTTGAGTGAATTTATCTTTTTCTTAATAATTAGAATTAAACATATATCATGAAAATATATCTTGGCAGTCTGTTGTAAAACTATTTTCCTAGTTTGCTATTTATCTTCTAATCTTGCCTATGCTGTTTTGGTCACAGGGGACTTATAAAACTTTATATAGTGAAATTTATCATGCCTTGCTTTTTTTGGTTTCTGCCTTTGCTCATGTTTTCCTAAATAATCCTTAAATGACTGGTATACCTGTTTGATCATGAGCAACAATTCTATATTGTCTTGTTTGAATGTGACTTAAAACATACATACTGTTCACAAGTGCTGCTTGTCTCAGTATTTATTTTGCTGCATAAGAATTTCCTTCAATGACAGAAAAAACTGCAGCAAACTGAAGGCTTCATCAGCCAGCAGCCAAGGAGCTTCTGTGTTGTTCTCTGGAGACAGATGTACATCACTAGAAAACAAGGGCACAGCTGGCCCTGCTTCAGGGACCCCATTTCCATGGCATGTGCCAGAGTCAGAGCACATTCACTTAGTCTTCTCACAGCCTCTCTGTGTCCAGAGACTTACAACTTCCGTTGACTCTTGAGGCACCCAGATCCTCATTCATCAAAGAAAGATTGAATTTTGTTCATCATACTCTATTTATCCATACAGGAAATTGAACTGGTTCATTTGAAAATTGTTTTTACCCTTCGAAAATCATTTAACTAGAATACCTTATCTCCTAGACAATCTGATTTATTTGTCTTTATTATACATGGGCAAAATATTCTTATATCTTAGGGAAACAAATTACATCAATGCTAACCTATGCAAGCATCTAGCATTTTTTCTTCCATTAACTGTCAAAATTGGAAGTGACTTCTCTGGTGGTATGAAGTGGAACATCTGTTTACTTCAAGCTGAGGATGTTAATGGCAAGTCATTTAGTCTTTATTTGCTTGTTTTTGTATTTTACTTCTGAGTGATGTTTCTTTTTTTTTCCTTGTACATATACATGTTTATTATAAAGGAAATCAGGAACTATAAGTAAGCCAACATGCCAAGATAATTACTCAATGCTTTTGGATATACCCATTTAGTTCTCTTTCATATATATGTAGTCATTTATATACTTTATGAAAATTGAATTGTTATGCTAATCATATAATGAGCATCTTGCCCTGTGAGGGGTAGATATATGCAATTTGAAATAAGTGTACAGAATTCCACTGTGTGGGTATATTGAACTATATTTTAGTGATTCTTCATTGTTGATCATTTAGAATGTTACTAGTTCTTGTTATTAGTTATATAATAAATGTTGTTGTAGCTATATCTTTTATGTATTCAGATATTTATCTTTATACTTTTTTTAACATTTTTTTATTGTTGTTCAAGTACAGTTTCCTGTCTTTTCCCCCCACTCCTCCCCTCCACCTGAGCCCTCCCCACCTCCTTCCCCTGTTTCCACCCCCCCTTGTTATAGTCCATGTGTCCTTTATAATTGTTCCTGTAAACCCTTCACCCTTTCCCCCCATTATCCCCTCCACTCTCCCCTCTGGTCACTGTCTGCCTGTTCTCAATTTCAATGTCTTTGGTTA
>VMDR010030927.1:0-12212 GCA_007922815.1 Macrotus californicus
ACATTAACGTTTACAATGGAAAAATGTATATAATTGAAACAGACTTTAATACATTACTTGAACTTCACTGGGTTGCACGAACAGACAGCAGCTGGTGCTAGATTAAACAAGCACACTTTTAGGAAGACACTGGCACAATCACAGAAGCTCAGCGAGAGCTGAGCAACTGGCTCTCAGGTAAAACATAGCATGTTTCAGCTAGAGGAGTTCACAGGCCTCAGGGGCACTGCCATTAATAAAACTCAACTACCAGAAGCTCCTAGCCTCTGTGACTCTCAGTTCAACTACCTAAATTTCTGGGATTATGTGTTGGCCTCTGCTGAAATGAGGTGTTCACCTCTGACCCAACCCACCGCACACAGCAGGCCAAGCGGGGCGTGCGGCACAATCATGACTATGCAGACCCCCACCAGCCCTCTGCTGAGTCAGCGGCAGTTTCCAAAGTGGAGGAACACTTGTCACTAAGCCGAGAGCTATTCCATTGCCTACCACCAACAGGAGGTGTGATGGTTTCCCCAATTAAATGTCAGTGATTACCCAAGTTGATGATTCTAACTTTAAGAGCATTTGTTTACCAGTTACTGGAAAGGTCATTTCTCAGTTCAGCAACACGACTACCACATGTGCTCAGTCTTGCATCGTGGTGCGCAGAGAGAAGTACTACAAAATGCATTCAATTTTATTTATTTAAGTAAATGCTGGAAATGAGGGGACATACCTCACCCTAATAGGCTTTAAAGTTTCTTTTTCCTCCCTTTGTGCCTTTGCGAAGTCTTGGATATGGCATGTAATCATTCAACTGTTAAGTTTTATAGAAAGTTGAAACCTTAATAGTATGATAAAAGAATAAAGTAACTTTTCTATGTACTAATGCATATGTCAAGAATATATGGGTTGATGCCTTTTTAGAAATAAGCTAGGGTTTCCTTTTGGGCATTACAAGACATTAGAGCTTCTGACTACTCCTAGATTAAAGAATTTTACTCTGTTACTGACTGTACTTCATGAAGTTAGTAAACTTGCCCTCCAGGAAAGTTAATAATGTCTCAGCCTTACTTGCTTTAACATTCAGAATTTACCATGAAATTCACTGACTACACAAGTGGCACATATATAAAAAGAGGACAAAAGAAAACACTGAGTTCTTCAAATAATTACATAACCTGCCCTTGGTTTTTAAACAATACAAATCATATACTCTCTGCTTGTTCTAAGGCACAGGTGGCAAACACAAGGCCTGCAGGCTGAATCCAGCCCTCCACCTTGTTTTATCCAGCTCAGCACCTTGTTTCTACCCAGCGGCAGCACTGAGCTCTCGCTTAACAGTTAAGGAGTAGCTACATTTATACAGTCCTAAAGTTACATTCGGTCCTTTGAAGGCAACCGTGAAGCTGATGTGGAAATGCATCTGACACCGCTGCCTGTGGGCTGGTATAATGAACTGACCAATAAAAATTGTAGGTGGCTCTTTATGATTATGGTGAGGGAAGAACTGACTACAGTGGCTGCTGTGAAAGATCCTTGTGGTCAAAAATAGCTAAATTTGTTTTTCTCCCTCTGATAATAACCAAGCACTTAACTCCTTTAATGAATTCCCTTTGTTGGATCATGGGAGTGGAGAATGGAAAGCAGGAAATTGCAAGATGAAGAGACAGGCCCTCATTGTCTGGCAGCTGACTGCTGAGCTGAAGCAACATCAGTGGGGCTCAAGGAAGAAAGGAAATGACAAAAAATACAATGGATTCCTTTGTACATTCAACACTGTGTTAGATTCGGGGCCAGATACCAGCAGTGTGCAAAACACAGGAACCAAGCGTGGATGTCTGTGAGAATATGAAAGCCTTGTTGTTTTGCACACTTGCAAACGCCATGCATGGGCACACCAGAAATTTTCCACAAGGCCGCATCATTTTGTCCTTTCTTTCTTTGGAAGAAGACAATCAATTAAACTTGGAGCTCTTGACCTTCACCCTGAAGGACTCGAACTAACTAGAATGGCATTCTCTCTGTGATAGCATGCTATGTTGCCTTGAAAGAAATTGCACTGAGAGTGAAAGGAGGAGGTTTCTGTGGGTATAGATGAGGGAAGCTATACAAACTGATTCCATTACATCTCCTGGGTTAAGGCAGCATTACCAGAATTTTACTGGTATCTATTGTGAGTCACATCCATTCAACTTTAATCACAAGCATGTTGTATGTGGTGATAATTTCTCCATGTAAGTAACATGACTGATGCAACTAAAATTGACACAGCGGATTTTAAAATTAACCTGGAACTATGTATGATAGCTTATTTCATTACATGCAGAGAAGCCCCTGTCAAGAATCCTAGGGGCTACTTCTGACAAGCTTAAGCAAAAGCTACGGTCCAGACCCATCTAGATCAGACCCCAGCACAACGGGTCGGCCTGAGCAGGCCAATTTTAAATCAATGGTAACTGTTGGCTTAGTACAATCTTTCTTGTGAATCGGGCACAGCCCAGTAGACAGAACCCAGCTAATATGTAAGCAACTAAAATCAGCCTTGCTCTACTTGTAGTATATTAAAAGGAATAAATTGTTGAATTTAGTGAAAATCATCACATAGGCCCTAAAAGAAATGTAATATTTACATATTCAACAAGCTAACTATGTCGGATACTGAAGTAGGGGCTTGCAACCCAGTTTGAATTCTGTGTAGTAGAAAAGAAAAGCATGAAACTAGAAGATAGAATGAACTTTGATACAAGTGATTGTAATTAAACTTTCTCCAGTTGAAATGGATGAAACACCAGCAAAGGGAAGTGCACTGGCTTATACAACATATCAGGCTTTTGGAAGGTTCACTGTAAGCACTAATTATAAAGACAACGGGATCAGATGGCTCTTGCTGAGCATAATTGATGCATTGGAGAAAGACACTGAAAAACTGAGGGTAATTTCACAAATCAAAAGCAAAAATATCAGTCAGAGAACCTCCTAGCCTCCATATAAAGCAACTCATTTTTTTACAGCATAGGACAGAAAAAGCAGAGGATCTGGGCCAGTAGATCTCTAAATAACGTTGAAATTTCAGCTACATCAAGTCAAAGCTTTGGGTGGATAGCAGTGACTGTGAGACTGGGTTGAAGCCATGTGGGTAGGAAATATTGAGGTCTCAGATCCCCTTGAACCCTCGGTATCTACAGAAAGACTTCACATGTCCCTGTTAGAGCAGAAATCAAAAGGCCCCAATTTTCCCTTCCTTGAATACAATGCAACAGCCTCTAGACTGTACTCCCATAATAGCATAGGATCTAGCTCCACATCTGCTCTTAGCCACCAGATCAAGTAGAAGAATCAGCATCAAGTCACAGCAGAATATGGCCAGTGAGGCATTTGGGCAGGGAGAGAAGAAATGGACTATATTTCAAAAAAGCTGCATGATTTAGCCAGCATATACCAGCAGAAGCCTGTAAATATTGTATGGGACTAAATTCTGAGGGTCTAGGCTATGGAATTGGGTGGGTGGGGAATGCAACAGAAGGCTGGTTAATGAAGACTTGATTGGCATTGGGGTATTCCCCCATAATACAAAGTCTAATAATCTGGCAAAGGACATCAGAAGATGGTGCTAATATGCTAATTTATAATATGCTAATTTGATGGTTCTAATTCTACTTTGAATGGCATTTAGAAGTTTGAATAGGGCATTGGTCCATAGTAAGTAAAACAGAAATGGAACAACTGCAATAGCAGTGGAAGCAGGCATGCTGGAATGGGCATCTCTGTAAAGTCTGAAAATCTACTACCTGACCATGTTCCATCGATGGAGTTGGAGGACACTCCTACCAAAGTGATAAACTATGCTCCAGAATGTGAGAGGGGACCTGCATCATTAAAAAAAGAAAAGAAAAAAGAAAAGAAAGCCCTCAGTGGTGACTTTTCTTCTGTAAGTGAGAAAAAACAGTAGGAGATTCTGTTACCACTGGGCTTGATAATAGAATTGGGAATGACAGAATCCCAAAATAATAGAGGCCAACTGGTGGCACTTAACTGTCAGAAGTTACAATAAACTCAATGTCAGACTGTTACAATGAATCCTATGAGCTGTAAGAGCTGAGTGGCAGGTGAGGGACTTAAACCACAAGGCACCAAGGCACCCATCTTCGTAACCTAGATGGGCAGCCAGCAAGGGTATTACTAATTACAAAAAAAAAAAATCAAGAAAGGAGGCTCAGGGCACTAGGCCCAATAAAATATTTCAGATGCCCAATTTCCAGACCTGAGCCATTTTGCAGATTGAAACATTGACTGAATTCTTCAGGAGGAAAGATCCTGTAAGACCACAAAAGTGGGCAAGTATTTCAAAAAATGAATCCCCACAGGGATCCCCTGAAGGGGACTTATAGTCATTTACTCAAGTTATCACACACTAAGAAGGGGGGAATACAAAAGTATTTCAAAGAATGTTAGACATTGGCTCTGAGTGAACTTGATACTCAGGAATGTGAAGTACACATAAATGTAACACTGTCTTAGGTAGGCTTATGGTGTGTTCCCTGCTCCCCAGAACCACCCAATGGTCAGATCTCTGGCACCTGGCCCTGAATATACAATTGTTATGGACGTACTTGGTTATTCTGAGAACTACCAGTTAAGTTCCTTGTCTTGAGTAGTAGAATATATTACAATGGAGGAAGGTCACATGGAAGCCTCTAAAACTGTCACCATCCCACCTACTCCCCACTGGCCAAGTTAGTAAATCAAAAATAATATTGTATCTTGGAAGGAATGGCAGAGATTAGTATCACCTTAAAAGATGAAGGGGTGATGGTTCTCATTATATCCCAAATTAATTCACTAGTCAACCAGATGGATTCTGCTTGCTGTCTGAGGGTAAGTAACATGGGCTCTGATACATGGTGTGTGTCCACTGACCTAACAAATCTTTTCATTTCTATCCCTATTAAGAAAAATTTAAACAAGGTTGCAGTCATTTGGAACAGACAGCAGAATACTTTTATGGGTTGCCAGGGCTTTGTTAACTCTCCTGCCATCCTTCATAATATATTTGGAAGAGATCTGGACTATCTGAATGTTTACAGACTACATTAATTCACTCTGTGGATAGCATGTCAATGAAACCAAATGAGCAAGAAGTCACAAATATATTAGAGGTTTTGGTTAAATGCATGAACTCCAGAGGAGATAAAGCAGGGCCCACTACATTGGTGAGTTTTGAAGAACCCAATGGTCTGGGCCATGCTGAGAGGCCCCTACAAAATTATTGCATCTCACACCTAAGAGGGCTTGGGTGTGAAGAAAGCCAAGAGGAGTGTATGTTTAGGTCTGTGACAGAATATTCTGCTGGTGGAAACAGTGCTCTAGCCATTTAGTGGATGGCATGAAAGGCTGCCAAATTTGAACAGGATCTGGGACAGGAAAGTGTCCTGTAGTGGACCTAGGCTGCTATGAAAGCAGCTCTACCCTTGAGCCATAGTCTTATGACAACACTCATGTTTTCCCATTTCTGCATGATCCAGGCTTTCTCAGTAAAGAAGGATTGAATGGCCTATCCTGGATAGATCTCCCCTGGAACCATTTGTTTATATTCCAAAATGGTAAAAAAAAAAAAAAAAAGAAAAGCTGGAGGCTTGGTCTTTTCCTCCCTGGAGAAAACTTCTCTATATTCCAGAGCAGAAGTCTCTCTCTGGAGAGGAGATGTGTCAGCTGCCCTATTAGCTCCAGCTGCTGTCATTTCAGGCTTCCTCTCTTACAGAGTAATTGCTACATGCACAAGTGATATTTGACTGTCACTGTGCTGCCTCACGGGGAGCTGGGGCACAGCTAACATGCCCTGTGATTTGTCTGTTCTCTCATCCAGAAATCTGCAGTTTCTGTTAGAAGATACATAGATAACAGAGATAGACAGATAGATGATGATTGATAGATAGATAGATAGATAACAGATAGACAGAGGAAAGGCCAAATAATTTGGTTATATACAAGTACAATAACATCTCGGATACTTCACAGTCTTAACTTTAAAATGTGACCTGCCATTTGGGGTGGAAAAAAACCTACATTGTGTGAGATTTCTGGCAATTCCCAGTAGGAATTTCACAGCATAAATCCCTAACGTTCCAGAGCAAGGCCACACCATCTACAGCAGAGAGTTGTTCTCAGCCCTAACAGAGGTGAAGATCACATAACCACTTGGCTACGCTGGAGTGGGGAAATTCTGACATGGCCAGCGACTGACAGTGGTGACAGGGAAGTAGAAGGAGGGATTCTTTATCTCCTTGTGATGCAGAAGAGCTCAGCTGGGTATTATTTTTGCCCAAATATGTCTGTTTTCAGAGAGAATTTATGAAACTCTAGAAGCCTGACAGGCACAAAGCTCCCCTCTCAGCACAAATGATTCTGTCTTGAGTCAATGAGACAAAGGCAAGTAAGCCTCAGCTGGTTAAACATGGAGCTAAAGTGACCGTCTAGCTGAAGCGCAGAGGCCACTGCAGGTTCCTGGGGAAATTAAAGCGGTCTAGGCACACAGAGAGGACAAGGTCATTTGAGCTCATACTGTACTTCCCACAAGACTAAGCCCTTTCCCAGCTCTACCCAAAGCCTGATGTGCTGGAAGCCCAGACACTGGAGAGCACACCACACAGCAGCACTCACACAGTCCATTTCCCTCTGTGCTTAACCTCACTCAAAAGACTGGGTGCCATTTTTTATTAATAAAGATAATTATGGCATAAAAGCTAACATTTCCGGAGGGCTTATGCCAGACACTGAGCTGGTGTTTTGTAAGATTTATCTTGTTTCATACTCGACTTGATTTGTTTCATCCTGTTATTAACCTATGTCACAGAAAGGAAACCAAGGTACCAAGGGGTTAAATAAACAAGTCGCACAAGTGGAACTTGAGTTCATTGACTTCAGATCCTGTGCCCTCAGTTACGACGTTGTTCTGTCTCTCCTTCCTCTTTGCTCTGTCCCATCTTCCCTGAAGAGTCTCTCTGTTAGGTAGGACAGCAGAATATATTTTGTAGTCAGAATATTATGTTTGTTCACCCAGGAATAAGTCAAGTGACAAGATAGAGGTAACCAAAAAAGAAAGAAGATGGCATTGGTTAACTTGAATGGAGCCAATTCATTGTGAAGACAAACAATTTTTGCTCAAGGGGCAGAAAGCGGAAGGCAATGAAATCTCACAGTTCAAACCTATAAAAGAGAGCACATTTCCAGCTGCCACCACAAGTGCTTTTAGCCAGGCTGCAAAAAGCTGTAAGTCCACTTTAGTATCATAGACGCAAAATCTAAATTAAGCACTCTAGATCTGATATTCAGTAAAAAAAGGAACGTTAATCACATGTATGTATTCTTGCATATATTAACTTTCCTTTGCTTTTTAGCTATGTGTCACACATCCCATTATATTTAGATCTCTAGGAATTAAGTGAATAGGGGTCAGATTTACAAATAGATTTTATCATACGTAACTCCTTCTCCTTCTTTCTCATCCTTAAAACCCAGTCACAGTGTTGTGAGAAAGCCCAAGCCACAAGGAATGGCCACATGCAAGCGTTCCAGCTGATAACGCCAGTGAAGGACTCGGGAGAGCAGGATATTTTGGTGTGTGAATGGACAAGCATTCAGATAATACCATTCCCCAGGCCACAGGCTTCTTTCTGAGCAGAAAATCGATCCTCTCATCCCTTAGTTTTCAAATTAAATGTTCTTTTCTCACAAAGTTTTTCTCTGAACCCTCAGCATCAATCAAATTGTGCTTTTTACAGTTAAATTCATTGGGGTGACATTGTTTAATAAAACTATATAGGTTTCAATGTACAATTCTATGATACACCATCTGCATATTGCATTGTGTGTTCACCACCCAAAGTCAAATCTTCTTTTGTCCTCATACATTTGACCCCGTTAACCCTTTACTGCTCCTCCAGCCCCTTCCCTCTGGTCACCACCATACTGTTGTCCGTGTCTATGAGTCTTTGTGTGTTTGTTTTTCTTGTTTGCTTATTTGTTGCTTTCAGTTTTATATCCCACATGTGAGTGAAATATATGTTTTTTGACGTTTTCGTCTGACTTATTTCACTTAGTATGATATTCTAAAGGTCTATCCATGTTGTTGCAAATGACAGCATTTCATCTTTCCTTATAACTGAGTAAGCAGTCCATTGTATATTTGTACCACATCTTCTTTATTCAGCCCTCTATTGAGGGGCACTGTGGTTTTCTCCACACCTCTTGGCCACTGTAAATAATGCTGCAATGAACATAGGGGTGAGTATTACCTTTACAAATAAATGTCTTCTCTATTCTTAATTTTGGGGGAAGCCTCCATACTGTTTTCCACAGTGGCTGTACCAGTTTATATTCCCACAGACAGTGAATGAGGGTTCCTGTTTTTTCCCCACAACCTCTCCCACACTTATCATTACCTGTCTTGTTGATAATAGCCATTCTAACTGGTATTAGGTGGTATCTCATTGTAGTTTTGATTTGTATTTCCATCATAACTAATGATGGTGAGCATCTTTTCATGTATCTGTTGGCCATTTGTATGTCTTCTTGGGAGAAGTGTCTGTATAGGTCCTCTGCCGATGGGACAGATTATATTGTTTGTTTGGTGTTGAGTTGTGTGTGTTCTTTGTATATTTTGGATATTAATTCCTTCTTGGAGCTGTGTTTACTGGATACCCTCTCTGACTCAGTTGGCTGTCTTTTTGCTTTTACGGAGGTTTCTTTTGCTGTGCAGAAGATTTCTATATAGTTTGATATAGTCCCATTCATTGATTTCCCCCTTTACTTTCCTTGCATTGGCGTCAAATTCACAAAATCCTCTTTAAGACCAAGGTTCAATTTTCCCAGTGCCGTTGAAGAGGCTTTCTTTTCTCCGTTTTGGTTCTTCTGTTGAAAATTATTTCTCCATATACCTGTGGGTTTATTTTTGACCCCTCAGTTCTGTTCCATTGATCTGTATGTCTGTTTTTTTTTTTTTTTCTGACAATCCCATGCTGCTTTGATTATTGTTGCTTTGTATTATAATTTGCAGTCAGGGAGTGTGATACCTTTGGCTTTGTTCTTTTTTCCCCAGAATTGCTTTAGCTATTTGGGATCTTTTGTGGTTTCATAAAATTTTATACATTGTCATAATGCCTTGTGACTTCCCTCCATAATGCACATGGGATATGATTATATATCTCTTTGCATAATTGTTCATTAAAATTTTGCCCCCCACCAAGGGGACAGGAGGTGTTTCTTTCTGGTCTACCATATGTTCCTAGTGTTCTAAATCTGACACTTAGAAATTCAATACATAGTTGTCTAAATTAATTGATACAGTAATATTGTACTTCTAAAAGGCTTGGGCAACAATGGTCTGAGAATTCCTAGAGGCTCAGAAAGACTTTGATGTTTGCCACCTTAGGAGATTGGAAGGGTGTTGGTGGAAGACTGAATAATATAATTTTAAGTTTTACATTTATATTTTCATAATAAAGTATATGACTTTTTAACATTAGTAAGTAACTCATCTGAGCAAATTTTATTATGAAATTACTTTTCTTTCATTGAAACATACAAGTTACTCCTTTCAAAGTGTCCTTGCTTTTTTCTGCCCTGCGCTCTGCCACCATTTATCACTCAGAGAATGAGGCCACAGTTTAAAAGGTGAAAATGAAAGGAGGGAGTCCAGAGACAGACACTGCAAATCCTGGCTGACAGGCTGGGCGGCCCCAACCTGGGAATGTGCTCAATCTTCCAAGGTCTGTGCTCTGTGCAAAATTTCCTGATGGAAACTGATGCACATATATCCTCAATGATATGCATGGTGCAACTTAATGCCACGTGAAGCAATGATAAAGACTTCAAGATATTTTCAGGGGTGACATGCTGTAGGAAGAGGACCAAGGGCTTGAGGTCAGACAGATCTTGAACCTCGCTCCCACTTTTTGCTGGATCTCATATATAAAACAGCCTATCATTACAATTAAATGAACTAAAGCATATAAAACATACCATACAATCAAAAATGTTTAATCCCTTTACTATTACTAAGGAATCAAATCTGTAGTGAGCTGTTCTGTATTTTAATTGAATCACTGTAAATGTTCTGGTTATGACATTGTGCTCCATTTTTTATAAGATGCTACCTTTGGAGGAAACTAGGTGAAGAGCACCTGAGATCTCTCTGCGTAACTTTTTACAACTGCATGTGAGCTCACAATTATCTCAAAATAAAAAGTTTAATTCTAAAAAGTCTATAGGAAGAGAGACGAGAACCTCAATTCATATAGAGTACAACTGAGGGAACAGTTCATTCTGCCACTGTTTTGGCATTGCTACAATCAAGCCACTGATTGAATTCTATTTGAATTAACTGTATGTAGTACTGCATTAGAAAACATGAGACTTCCAGCCAAGATGGAGGTGTAGGTAGATACACTTTGTCTCCTCACACAACCAAAAGAAAAACAACAACAAATTTAAAAACAAAAAATAACCAGAATTGCCAGAAAATCAAACTGTATGGAAGTCTGATAACCAAGGAGTTAAAGAAGAAACATTCATCCAGACTGATAGGAGGGGCAGAGATGGGCAGCCAAGGTGGAGAGGACTCTCAGCAAGGTGGTAGCTCAAAGATCAGGTAAGGTGGTGGCTGGCAGAGTGGGAAGTCCCACATTTGCATGCAGAAAAACTGGGAGGAACAACTGGGGAACAAGACAGACCATGCAACCTGGGGTTCCAGTACAAGGAAATAAAGCCTCAAAACCTGTGACTAAAAAAAGCCTGTGGGGTTGCAGCAGCAGGAGAAACTCCCAACCTTACAGGAGAATTCACTGGAGAGACCTATAGGGTCCTAGAATGGACACAAACCCACCCACCCGGGAATCAGCACCAGAAGGGCCCAGTTTGCTTGTGGGTAGCAGTGGAAATGACTAAAAGCCAGCCAAGAGCTGAGCAAGCAGCATTGTTCCCTCTCAGACTCCTCCTCCACATACAGCACCACAAGGCAGTGACATGGGTTGCCCAGCCCTGGCGAATACCTATGGCTCCTCCCCTTACTACATAACAGGTGCACCAAGACAAAAAAAAATATGGCCCAAATAAAAGAACAAATCAAAGTCCCAGAAAAAAATACAACTAAGTGATGAAGAGGTAGCCAACCTATCAGATGCACAGTTCAAAACACTGGTAATCAGGATGCTCACAGACTTGGTTGAGTATGGTCATAAAATAGAGGAAAAAGTGAAGTCTATGAAAAGTGAAATAAAGGAAAATGTACAGAGAACAAACAGTGATGGGAAGGAAACAAGGACTCAAATCAACAGTTTGGAACAGAAGGAAGAAACAAACATTAAACCAGAACAGAATGAAGAAACAAGAATTTAAAAAAATGAGGAGAGGCTTAGGAACCTCCAGGATAACTTTAAACACTCCAACATCCAAATCATAGGGGTGCCAGAAAGAAAAAAGAGGAAGAACAAGAAATTGAAAACTTATTTGAACAAATAATGAAGGAGAACTTCCCTAATCTGGCAAAGGAAATAGACTTCCAGGGAGTCCAGGAAGCTCAGAGAGTCGGATCCCAAAGAAGTTGGATCCGAGGAAGCACACACCAAGGTACATCATAATTACATTACCCATGATTAAAGATAAGGAGATAGTCTTAAATGCAACAAGAGAAAAGAAGACAGTTACCTACAAAGGAGTGCCCATAAGACTAGCAGCTGATTTCTCAAAAGAAACCTTGCAGGCAAGAAGGTTCTGGAAAGAAGTATTTGCAGTCATGAAAGGCAAGGACCTACATCCAAGATTACTCTATCCAGCAAAGCTATCATTTAACATGGAAGGGCAGATAAAGTGCTTCCCAGATAAGGTCAAGTTCAAGGAGTTCATCATCACCAAGCCCTTATTATATGAAATGTTAAAGGGACTTATGTAAGAAAAAGAAGATGATCAAAACTATGAACAGTAAAATGACAACAAACTCACAACTATCAAGAACCGAATTTAAAAGAAGAAAAACAGACTAAGCAAACATCTAGAACAGGAGGAGATCCACAGAAATAGAGATCACCTGGAGGGTTATCAGCAGGGAGGGTGAGGGGGGAGAATGGGGGAAAAGGTACAGGGAATAAGAACCATAAATGGTAGGTACAAAACAGACAGGGGGAGGTTAAGAATAGTATGGGAAATGGAGAAGCCAAAGAACTTATATGTATGAC
>VMDR010030928.1:0-12207 GCA_007922815.1 Macrotus californicus
AAAACATTTATGTAGATACAGAATTAGTGCTACCCATGTATAATGTGCATCTTTATTTTTTCCTCAAAAATTTGGGCAAAAACTGCTCATTGTACATGGAAAAATATGGGTATATCCTACTGTGGAGAATTCACAATCATGTCAGCTGATCAAAGATTCTGAGAATTCCTGTTATATATTTTTCAAAATCTATTAAACTCAATGTTATCCTAATCTATTAAGTCAAGGAACAGTTTTTTTAAAAAAAACTACAGTCTTATTAACATCCTGTGGAATAATTACACTACAGTCAGAGATTCTGTTCTACTATAATCTCGTTGTTTTCTATAGATTCGCTATACACTGGTAATTCTCAAATTTTAGTATGTATCCAAAGCATGTGGGGATCTTACCCTTAGAGGTTATTCAGCAATCTGGATAAAGCTCAGGAACCTTTACACTTACCAAGAAGTCCTGATGCAGAAGGCCCTCAAACCAATTCACACAAGCCCTGTTTGTCTGAACTCACCAAGGACTGAACTACCTTGTGAACAACAGATCTCGACAGTTAATAGGTTGAATGTCTGTAGCTTTGACTCTGATAGCTGGCCAAGTTTATCTGTGAATTGCAAGAGCTTTTTGGAATATGAAAAGGAATGTCCACCTCTATAAATCTACCAGGACTTGTGGTCCATTCACCTTTACACCTATCTCTAACTGTGGACCCTTTGCACCGACTGCCTCATGCACTCACTGGCTTCCCTAATCCCGTGTTATTAATTTTCATTCAACAAATATTTACAAAGCATCCGCAGTATGTTGAAACACTAGGGATACCAGTGAACAAAAAAGACAAAGATCCTCACACTTGTAGGCTAACATCCTGGCAAAAGGAAGACAATCAACAAAATATCCACATAAAAAGTAAGTAAACAAAAGAGTAAATTACAGTTAGAAGGTGCTAAATGTTCATGAAAGAAACAGAGCAGGCTGAGGGAGAGAGGGGGTATGGGTGGGCAGGGGCTGGGCAAAGGGCTGCAATTTTTTGAAGGGTAGTGGGAATATGCCTTCACAAAAAGTGACATTTGGCCAAAGTATTGAATGCAGTGAGGGAGGTGGCCTTTTATATGTGTAGAGCCAGAGCCTGGGCATAAAGAACAGCCAGAGCGAAGGGAGCCGCCTCCCGTGGAGAAGGAGCCAAAGGAGGGTGTGTGGGAAATGGATGGGGCAGCGAGCCTGGAAAATGCAGTTGTTAGCAATGACCAGATTGCGTGGACTCTTACTTTAAGGAAAATGAAAAGCCACTGTAGCTTTTTAAGCAGAGAAATGTGGGTATGTGGTTTACATTTTTAAAGGCTCTGAATGTATTCAACAGAATGTATTTGCCATTGACTGGGTGTCTACTGATATGCCAGGCACTGAGCTGGGAGCCTGGAATACAAAGGTGAACAAACACCCTTGGCCCTCAAAGTGCTCGCAGTCCCTGGGCCTCTGGAACCGCTTGTCACAGGTCAGTGTTTGTATATTTAAAATTTATTGTCCTTGCCCCTTGCATAACTTTGTGATCTCAGCATCCACATGCTCCCTGTCCTGGGCTAGAGCGTGAAGACCTCAATCAGAGCCAGTGGGTTCAGGTGCCTAGTCCTGCCCGAAACATACTGTGGCCTTTGGCAAGACATTAATTCCGCCTTCTCTTTCTTGTCTTTTCTGTTCGTCGACACAATTTTATGCAGAAGTACATTCGTGCGGTCTGAGGAGATAACCAGCACCGAGAGCTGTAGGGTGCAATGAAAAACTGACAACTTTAATTTTCCCTCAAATTATCATACTTCCAAATAAATAGAGAGTTGAGTGCATTCTCCAGCTATTCATTCTGGCAGCGCTGCCTCAGCTGGAGACAGCCTACAAGTTGGCAGGCCAGAAGTGAAGAAAAACTTATCTTAGTTCCTGGAGATAAAACCTGCTAGTTATCAACAACTGAAATTCCAAGAGAGGGACTTCTGGGAAGGAGCCGTTTGCAGCAATGATCTCTGTTTAACTCGCAGGCCTCCTGCTAACTTCTTTCTGTTGAGGAAAAGATGTGGCAAGTCACATTTAATTTTGGCCTCCAACATAATTCTAAATAATAAACTTGGCCTACTCACCTCACCTGTCAGTCGTCAATAGATACTTAACAGATAAAACCTGCATTCTGGGGAAGCGGAAAATAAAATGACAGGCTTCCAGAAAAGTCGCTCAGGAAACTGGAATGATGATGATTATGGCTGTGTTTGCCTTCAGTGCGCATATGCAGCCTTGAACAGAAACACCATTTTCACCAAATGCTTATGATGAAACCTCATTGAAATCAGGGCGACGGGGATTTGACAGGCTCCTGGGAAAAGAGAGGTGCAATGCAACGCTGCTTCAGACTGCAGTCTGCACTGAGCTAACCGCTACAGATGTTTTTCTTTTGTCTTCATTTAATGGTTTCTCTAAGCACAATGTCTTAGCATCACTCAAGGCAGTAAAATTTATGACATACTAATTAATAGCAAGATGCTTAGCTAAGCAATTCTGTCTCTGAGATTGTAATTATATTTTTGAGCTTTAATGGTTTTTTTTTTTTTTACCTTTGTTCTGTCAGATTTCACTAGCAGAGTAAGAGGGTATTAAGAACACATAAAATTTTAGCAGGCTTGGCATGATTGATTTTACTTAACAATGAGAAATAAGCTATGCTACTCGCCCCTTACCATACTGGTTGTAGAATTGGTTTTACCAATAAAGCCAAATTGTAGAGGGAACAAGAACTGCGACTCAGAAAGGAGAACTACAGGTGTAGGGCTGCTTCTCACCATTACTGATGACTAATTTGCTTTCTAATTGAAGGAAAATTAGGTCATTTTCCCTGTTTAGAGATTCTTGAACTTTATATTATCAGCAGAACACGTTGCTGCACCTGCCCTGCCAATCCCCAGCCCTAGACCAGCCCCACAGCAACTCTCTTGGCTCCAGCTTCCAGGCAGCTGAGCCTGGAGGAGGAAAAATCCCCTAACTCTTGTTACTGGCACTGGGACAAATCTATGTTCCCAACATCAGCTGGACCCTCCATGCTATTGGCAGCCTTCCTGTTTGTCCCCAGTCAGCTCTGTTTCAGATTTCCCTCACAGCTGTTGCAAACTATCAACATGCTCGATGATCCCCTCATCCTAAGGAGGTGTCCTTGTCCATATATCCCAGAAAACACAGAGGTCCCCTCCTTCCCCTCTACCTGCAGCCTGACCCGTGGCTGGGGGCCACCTACCTTTCCTCCTGCCAGAGAAGAGTTAGCTCTTCTAGCCCCCAAGTTACCACATCTAGAGAACACTGAACACCATCTCCTCGGGCATCTTCTGGGACCTCATTACATGGGTCATTTTTTCACCTCCGTGTCTTTAATTCACCATGTTCTGTCCTCTGGCTTCTATCCTTTGGTCTGCAGATTTGCTCAACTTTCCCTTATCACCAAACACGCACCTGCGCACACATATGCACGCACAGATAATTCCTTAATCATTTCAGCCTCTCACTCATGCTGCAAATTGCCTTGTAGAGCAATTATCTGTTTACATGACAGTTTTCAACTGGTCCAGTGGTTTTTAATCATTGTTGTGTCACAGATCCCTTTGAGAATCTGATTAAAGCAATGGACCTTTTCCCTGGAGACATGGAAAAGGTGTACACACACACACACACACACACACACACACACACACACACACACACACTGTACCTGCAGTTCCAAGTTGTTCTTGGTCACTGACCCCCACAGGAGGTATGACTGCCGCTCATCAATGCTTACAGCTCTCTCCTCTTCCAGGCACATGAGAATCACGCTTCCTTGCTGACTTGAGATTAGTCACTGCGTTGGCCAATGAAATGTGAGTGGAAGTGATGTGTGTGGAAGGTTTAAGAGCCTGCACTCGATGGGCTGTGCTTTCTGTTCTTACTCTGCCACCGTGACCTCTGGGCTCCAGTTAGAGACTGCCCCGTCAGCGTGGGTCTGGGCACGAAGAGGACGCAGAGCAGAGCATCCGGCCAGGCTGCAACGGACATATGGAGTGAGTGAGAAATGAATCTGGCTGTTGAAGGGGGCTGAGAGTGGGCACTACTGGTTAGTGTTGTGTAACCGAGGCCAGCCTGCTGGATGGCAGGGTCCTTTGGATGTGAGATCATCTAAATCAGAAAAGTTCTTTCTAGAGAAATTTAAGCTACCCTCCCCTCTGTTCTTAACCAACAAGCTCCTTTCTACTCAGGTTACTATGCTTTCAGTTACTACACTTTCAGCTCTCTCTACCTACAAGCCTCTTTCTCTGCTTCTTCACACGATTCCTCACCCCTCATACCACAGTGTATATGTTGCTTCCTCGGAGACGTCATCTGGGCCTTGTTCCCACTCCTTGCCAGCCCGGTCGCTATCGTTCATATCACACATTTCTGTCTTCCACAGAGCGAGGGCATCACAGCCCATAATGATCGTATTTATTTTCTGTCTCTCAAGTTAAGAATTTACAATATTCGTATTCCTGCTATCAACAATGATTCATAAGCAACTAAGGTCATGTGGCTTTAGCCCCATATGAACTTAAGAAAAGATAATACATTCAAAACATGGAGTGTTTTCATTTCTTCAATATAATGATAAAAACAGAACCATGAATGTTCGGACCGAGTCCTGCTTTAATCGCTTTTCTAAACTACGTTAATGGAAGAAAAAGCTCTAACTAAGAGTGCTGGGCAAACATTCCCATGTTTTGGTGTTTTTTATCCAGAACAAGCTGTTGAACTTTGGTATTCACCAGTAACCATTAAGAGGTCAGCTTGACATTTTGAGCTTTTTTTAGATAGTTGTGGCCAACAGCACCAACAACCTTTGGTCCCAACCCCGTTAAATAGCAGTTTTTGTAATTCACTGGCATACATTTCTTATTTTTTGTTTTGTTTTGTTTTGTTTGCTTTTTCTCTTTTCTTCAGTCTGCACACCAAGCAGCCTTACTTCAGAGTGACAGTAAGAATCGGTCCTTAAGTTCTAGAAGGAATTGGGTGGCTAAAGTTTGTTATGCATCCAGGAATATAGGTGGAATACCTTGTCACAGAGTAAGGTAATTCATACCTGTTCAATGAATGAATGAAAAAAATTAGTATTATAAAGTTACCACATATTTTTTCATTTGCCTGTATTATATATAAGTAATACCATAAAAGAAAACTATTCTAATTTTAAAAACCAAAGTTTTAGCCTTACAGTTTTACCTGCATGCAAAATTCACATGTTTATTGTTTGAAAATTTCAGAAATGCATAACTTAAAATCAATATGAAAATTTTCTATTTTCATTGTCTCTAAAAAGTGTGCTAAACAGTCTTGATATCTGATAAAAACGTCCAGAAGTTGCAATACTATCCCTCTAATATATAATTGATCTGGAAAAATAGTCACCAGAAATCTATACCTCTTAAAGTCAGATATTCAATTTCATTAAGCAGAAAGTTTGGGAACCTTCTGAACTAATTGTTCGAATAAGATAAATACAAGTCTTGATGAGAACCACCAAACAAAATATTTAAAAGCTGCTAAGGAGCTTAGTTTGGAAACAAAAATAAGCTTAGTTTAGTTTTGAGTTTTCATAAATTTTGTTTGTTTCCAATTTTTTACGTGGCAGGTGTGCATTGCAACATAGTGCCCTTGAAAATGTGGGGCACATCCACTTCCTCATCTCCTATGCAACGTGTGTAGTTGGTATACGATAGCTACATCTTTCTATGTCTATTTACACTTACAAAAATCCACATGTTCCCTGGCTGGTGTGGCTCAGTGGATTGAGTGCTGGCCTGTGAATGAAAGGGTCACCAGTTTGATTCCCAGTCAGGGCACATGCCTGGGCTGAGGGCCAGGCCCCCAGTGAGGGGAGCATGAGAGGCAGCCACACATTGATGTTTCTCTCCCTCTCTTTCTCCCTCCCTTTTCCTCTCTCTAAGAATAAATAAATACAAATCTTGAAAGAAGAAGGAGCCCTTTTTAAAAAAATCCACATCTGCAATTTAAACATAATATAGAATTTTCAGGTTGGCATGGAGTGTTTATTCTTTCTTCTTTGATTGTTTCCTCCCAATTAAATAATTTTTAAGAGAAGATTATCATCTGCCATTCTGTTTTAAGAGAATGTAAGTAATCAGATGGGGCTTAATGTCTTTAAAACGGGACATGCATCAAACGTGTGTGTGCAAACATTTTTTAATTATTTTGCATAAAGGCAGATTATTTCTTAATTCCTCATTGTTACAACATAACCTTCAAAATATCACAAATGCTTCTTTTTCTTGTACTGGGGCACTTCATTCAAAGGCATAAATTCCAGAGACATAGTTGCCATAGAAATGTACAGGGACAAACGATAATGAATCATGCTACCAAAAACTGCAGCTGAAGTGCAGCAGAATCAAGGCTTACATGTAATAATACTGACATGCTGCCTGTGTCTATTCTTGACTTTATGTATACTCCAAGTTGAATGTTCTTAGCCCCAAATTGGAAGGTCCTAAATTACTAAAAATAACACATCTTAATGAAAATATTTTAGCAAGCATTCCAGATTAGGAAATCAATACATGCCAAGAAAGTTTTCTTTGTAGAAAAATAGTAAAAGTTAATGAATAATAGATTCAAGTGATGCCAATTACTTTCCTTTATTTCAAACAAAATTTCTTGTTATAAAATAAAAAAGTGGGATTTCCTACACAAGATTTACAGTCACCTTAGCTCCCAACATTAAGTGTTTCTTCAAGTCGATTCATGTCTTGTTTATTTTGCTAAAGAGCTTATTTTGAAATAGTGCTCTAGGACAGCATTTAGGGCTTTTCTTATAATTATTAAAGGAAAAATCATGTTAAATCTCCTAGAAACATTTTGCTCTATTTTGGGCTGGCTTAGGGTTTATACTTTAAAACTGAATTATAGCCAAGGCATCTGGTAAATGTGAAGGTGGCTATTAAACTCTTGTAGCCTTTGATCTTACTAATTAAGTTGTTATAAGACATTAGAGAAAAAAAGTTATATTAGTCATCTTACTTAAACATTATTTTAGCAGACTAATACACCCTGTGTTCTAAAACCAAAAATACCCTGTTTGAAAAAGTGTAACACTGATACAACCATTTATATTATAGCATTTAACTCCTAGTTGTCAATAAGATGAGTGGAATCAGTTTAAGAAACACAAAGTGGGGCATGAAGAAATAAGGAAGCAAGAATCCTCTCTCAGACAATATTTTAGAACATTAGTGACCTCCCTACACCTTTCTCTGTGAAAATAAATATTGACTTTTATGACTTATGTAAGCCTGCTTCCTTATCCTGCTTTAGTGACACTCAGCAACCAGCACCTTAGTTAAGTGCACTTTCCAGATTCAGTCTGGGATAGTGGAAGACTCTGGGCTGCGTATCGAATAGGCAAGATTTCAAAGCCAAGCTCCACCATGGGCCTTGGTCAAGGTTTAAAACCCTGTTTGTTTGTTTTTTATCCATAAAATCTTAAGGCATGTAGCCCACAGTGATAGGAATTCTACATCAATGCCCCATTAAATTATTTTCATGAAGGTCACCAATACCTTCTTAATTTTAAAATCTAATAAATAAGTAGTTCTTACTATATTTGACCTCTTTTCAATACTTGACTTTTTACCACTTCATAATTCTTCAAACTGTTCTCTTACTTGGTTTTTGTGACCTACTCTTTTCTGCTATTTTTCTTATTTTCTTGAGTTTGCTATTATTCTCTTTTGCAGACTCTAGTCTCTCTGTTGTTGATTAAATGGCCTCTTTGTTTTTCTTCCTCTGAATTGTCTTCCCAATAAATTCCATCCACCACCGCTCCTTCTCATAACTTCAGCCACCCTATATACAAGTAGGCACACACAGGGCGATCATTAGGAGACATATAGCTTCCAGACCTCTGTCTCACGCTCTTAACCCCCACACTGCTACTGCATTTTGGACTTCACTGAATTGTTCTATTAGTACCGCTCAAAACTTCTACCCACTTCAACTAGAACAGAAATCTAGAACTCATTCCACACTCCTCAATCTCCCTTGTTTTGCTCTCAAATCCCCCCAGTCTATAAAAGCGTATTGGTCCTTCCCCTAAACTATTTATTTCTTCTTAAATAGTGCCTTAGTTTGAATCCTGATCTTTAGATCACTGAAATAGCCTCTATGTTATTCAGAGCAGTTGAGATGCCACAACAAAAACATCTTTAACAAATGTAGTAAGTAACAAAAATCTCAATGGTTTAGCACAATAAGTATTTTTTCCTTGCTCATGTGCAAGTTCTTGGGCAGGATCTGCTCCATTCTTGTAACCTGGCTCCTTCAATCTATTGGCCATACCACCTCCTCTATCTGACCCAACTGGCAGGCAGGTAAGGGCAAAGAGAAGGTAGAGTCTTGTTATGGGCTTAGTCTATACGAGGTCTGTCCAGAAGGTATCCAGCCATGTACTATGAAAAGTAGAGACATTTATTTAAGAAGATACGAGAAACATTGTACATAGGACAATGACAACTCAGTCCCCCTCAAAGTAGGCACATTCGGACCTCACACAGTTCTCCCCATTGCCATCAGCTGCCGTGTCATATTTTCCTGAATCTCCTCAACAGTCTGAAATCTCTTCCCTTTCAAAGGTGATTTTAGTTTAGGAAAAAACCAGAAGTCACAGGACACCAAATCTGGGTTGTAGAGGGTCTGAGTTACCTGGGTGATTTGATGTTTCACCAAAACAGTCTGCACTAGATACGATGTGTCTCGTGAGCAGGCGTGTTGTCATAATGAAGCTGCCAATCACCAGATGCCCATAGCTGCAGCCTCCTGAGTCATCCAAATAGTTTCTGAAGAGGAATGTTCAAGCTTAATGCAAAATTTGATACAGATATTCGTTGCTCTACTCACTCAGTCATTTTGAATGTGATAGCCACACTGTACATATGCTCGCTCAATGGTGTCTACCACCCCCACTCACTAGTACAGTGAAGTCATCATTGTTCATGCATGTGCATTCCAGTCTCCTCCCCTCCGCTGCCAGGTTACATCAGTGTCACACAAACTATTCTTGTTATACTAACAATGGCTGGACTTTTTCCAGACAGACCTCAGTATACATGGGAGCAGGAGGAGAATAAATACAATTAAAACCTCCATTCAAAAAAGCTAATAATGGCAGACAGAGTGTGCACTATTCCACTGCAATTCTGAAATCCTGCTTGGCAGACCTCATGGAGTCCCCTACCCTGGGAGAGAATGAGTTATCTGATTAAAGTTTAATTCTGCTCTCTGGGAGTAATTCTGTTGTCCCTTTCCTCCTTGGCCCTCAGCTTTTAGGGGTTCTTACTATTTATTCCTTCTGGGCACAGTTGAAATGAGTACTACCAAAAGTTTGCAAGCCAAAAGGAGATGTTACAGCTCAGTCAATAGTACTTTTTAGTCTATTTTGGAATTCTTGACAACACAAGCTCTTCAAAATCTTGGTAGACTTCTGTCGTCTTTGCTTCCATTTAGCATAATTCTCAGGTCCTTCCTCTCTCTCCACCCCCCTCTCTCTCCTTAATTACATCTAAGTTGCTGTGGTTAGTTGATCATTGTTTCTTATTGGAAGGCCACACCTTTATAACCTGATCTTTCCATAGAACAAAATCATGTTGGACAACTAAGAAGTTTTACTGGCCTTTTGTGGTTCTATTGGAAGCAGATGCCTTTCCAATAATTTTCTTCCCCGAGTCTTTGGGCTTTCCTTATTGTTTTCTATTCAGCCTGAAAATTGTCCAGGTATTTCTGAGCGTGTTTCTTTTTTGAAACACCTTACTAAAGGAAGCCAATAATAGCTATTACATGCTAACATTCTACGTCTTCTAAAATACTTCCCCAAAAGCCAGTTTTCAAAGTGTGTTTGGCACAACCCTGAGAATCTCAAAGACCTGCTTTATGGATCAACAAGATCAAAAATACTTTCATAATAATAAGGAGGTTATTTGCCTTTATCCCTGTGTTAACATTTGCACTGATGCTACAAAAAAAGATGGTGGGGAAACCTATTGGTGCTTTGGACAAATCAAGGCAATATTACTAAATCATGTCATTGTATCATTGGACATTGTGTCATATTTCCTGCCATGTGCTTACATTTTAAGAAAAATCAGTTTGACTTAAGAATGCCCTTGATGAAACAGTAAAAATTATTTATAAATTTCAACTCTTGAGTACACATCTTTTATTTTTTTTGTCTTTATTATTTTTTCCATTACCATTTAGTCCCCTTATACCCTCTCCCCCCAGCAATCACCACACTGTTGTCCAGGTCCATGAGCCCTCTCACCTTTCGAGTACAAGTCTTTTAAATATTCTGTGTGACCTAAAGGAGAGAACACAAAACATTTCTGCTGCCTACCAAAATACAATGGTTGTCTGGAAAAAAGGGATATGCGATTGTTTGAGTTGGAAACTGAACTCATCTGTCTTTTATGGAATGCCATCTTTACTTGACAGAACAAGTGATAAACAAAATCTGGTTTTCTGTTGTCTGTGTCAACAGTGTGGAGATAGCCACAGAGGAAAAGGGCACTGGGGGAGGGGGAGGTGGGAAAAGGGGGAAATAAACAAGGACAGAGACTCGACTTTGGGTGATGGGTACACGATGCAGTGTGCAGATATGTTTTATTGAGTTGTACACTTGAAACCTTATGGCTTTATTGACTAATGTCACCTCAATACATTCAACTGAAAAAAAAAAAAGAAATAAAATATAGATTTCAGACCTGAGTATTTGGCAATCTTTTTTTTTTTTAATGTGAGCTTGTCACCTGAAGGCAAATCACAGACAGTATTTTTTTGGCCAATGATTTAATGTTAGTTTTTAAATGAAAATTAAGACTTGAGAAAATTTGCACTCACAACCATGAGCTTGATAGCTTCTGAATTCTTAAAGACTTTTCTGAAGAGCTCAGTGGTTATATTAACAAATATAATTTTTAAAAAATATATATATAATGAAGAGTGCCAATAATATAACTCCATGAAACAATATTTTCAAAATAACCAAGATAAGATATTACAAAGCCACGCATAGATTAAAGATCCCTTTAAAGTGCAAGTAAACCAACGGATTTTTACGCAATAGCATGTGAGAAGTTCATTGACATGGTCTCAGATTCCACACTGCAATCAAGTTTTTAAAAAATTATGTAGTATCAAAAATATCCACAGCTACCTGGAAAGGCTATTAAAATATTCCTTGAAAAGAAGATTGGTCTCCCAACATGAAATACCCACACATCTGTGTGAGGCCAGATTCTCTTCCTACACATTCACTAAGACAGAGTTGTGAGCAATGAGCAAATGAGAACCTAGCTGTCTTCTATTAAGCTATAAACTACAGATTTTTGCCAAAAAAAATGTAAAGAAATGCTATTCTTTTTCACTAATTTTTTGAAAGTACAATGACAGTATATGTTACTTATGGTAGCAGAATGGATTTATAATTATTTTAATACATTAATATTTTAACTTCTCAGCTTTAATTTTAAGATGGTAATTCTTGCTAGATATAACACATAAGCAAAAGTTTTTTGTGATCTTCAAAAGTTTTTAAAAGGGGAGATCAAAGATGGAGGCATAGGTAGACACACTGTGCCTCCTCGTACAACCAAAAGAAGGACAACAACAAATTTTAAAACAAAAAACAACCAGAACTGACAGAAAATTGAACTGTATGGAAGTCCGACAACCAAGGAACTAAAGGAGAAACTTTCATCCACACAGGTAGGAGGGGCGAGACGGGCTGGAGAGGACTGGCGCGGGGCGGCGGCTGGCAGACCGGGAAAAGGCGCGGCTGGCCAGGAGAGCTGGCGGCTGCGGACCGGGGAAGGGCGCAGAAAGCAGGAGAGTTGGTGGCTGCGGACCGGGAGTCCCACTCCCTTGTGGGGATAAACCGGGAGGAACAACTGGAGAGCGAGACAGACCCCGCAACCCAGAGTTCCAGCTCGGGGAAACGAAGCCTCAGAGCCTCTGATTGAAAGCTCCTGTGGGCGCGGAGGCAGTGGCACTCCCAGACTCACAGGAGAACTCGTTGGAGAGACCCACAGGGTCCTAGAGCGTACATAAGCCCTCCCACCCGGGAAGCAGCACCAGAATCAGCACCAGAGGGCCCAATTGGAGTGGGTC
>VMDR010030929.1:0-12208 GCA_007922815.1 Macrotus californicus
AAGACCAACGTGAATGAGGACAAGGTATTTGTAAAATATTGAAGATCCATAAACAGGTTACAGTGCTTTCCATTTGAATAAAACCTTTCTTCTCCTTGTCAGAATGCATAACAGAAAGTCTGTTAACTCCAGAGGCTGCTTTCTTCTTCAGAATCTCTGAAGAAAGAAACGTTATCACCAAAATACATATATTTAATATGTATTTGCATATATTTACACATATAAGGTGATGAACGTGTTAATTAACTAGGTGATGGGAATCCTTTCACGATGTACACATAGATGTCAAATCACCATGACAAACACTTTAACTATCCTACCATTTTATTTGTTAATTACACCTCGATAAAGTCAAAAATGATTTAAAAAGAATGATGTGCATATATCTCGCAACCTTATTAAAATCTTTACAGGATATAAATCAGTACCCAAAGTCAATTCAGGGAACAATAAAAATGGACCGTGTATGCATAATAAAATTTAGTTTTAAAAAAAGATGAACTCGATAACTATAGGGTAAGAGAGACACAGAGAAAATGTGTCTCTTTATCAAGACATGAGGTGTCTGGTTAAACCTAAGTTGGATGTGATTCAGTAGGGTGATGAGTTCAAAAACCATCGATTCCATTTCAATTTGCAACGCTAGAAGTTCAAAGCTCAGAGAAGGAGAGGCCGTGTGTCTTCCTCCGTCACTGAATAAGCCAGTCGTGGGACACTACGCCCCACCGTCAGTGTGGCGTTGAAGAGAGACATTGAGAAATGGGTGCATGTCCAGAGGACCAAGTCCAAGACAGCAGGAGGACCCAGGGTCAAGGCATTTGTGGGGAAGCTTGTTAGAGCTGCATCTGTCTGGTCCGAGAAAGACAGAGCCGCTTTTAAATAATTAGGCAATGTCCCTGTGGACACGGGATTAAAACTATTCTAGGCAGCCTCTAAAAACAAAATTCAATTAATGCTATATAATCATTGGCTGGGGTGACCCAAATGAAACCTTTGTTTTGCTGTGCACCCTTACAGCACAAAACAAACAAACAAACAAACAAAATCCTACAATTAAATATCAAAGACCCCATGTTTTAAGAGTTGATCTGCCCATCCCCATGTTTGTGGACACCATCTATTTATATTCTGTTTCTTCCCTGAATCCCAGCACTTCAAACACCAGCCTTTACATCACTACCACATCAAAGCCAAGTTCCTACCCTGTATTAAATTTCCTCTTCTTCCATACTACATCCTGCGTCTTGCTCCCATAATTTTCCAAAATTTGTTTTCCTAAAGAAAGGGGCCTCCTAGCCAGACTCCCAGCTGAACCATTCAAAGAACCATCTGAAAATCTACACTTTTGAGTTTTTAGCTAGGATTCCGCAAATTTCCGATCAAATTCTTAGAAGGTGGTGGTGGGTGGGGGGGTGCTCTTCTCCACCACTATTGTTCTAGAAGCCAAAGAGTAGGTAGGAAGTAGGAGACATTCTCCTTGTACCCAGAGCACACCCCAGGCGGGCACAGCCATAATTATTTGTGTTCATTAGGAAGAGCTTTCTAATATTTGGTGCTGGCGGCAAAGTAATGGGCTGATTCTTGAGATTCTGAACTCCCCCTGGCTGTGTTTATTCTACCAATTTACTATGTTTCGGGGGAGGGGGGGAGGTTGGTCTCAGGTGCAAGATCAAATGAAAACTCCATCCGACTCTAGAAGTCTATAGTTCTGTTATCCCTGAGTCATGCTCTGTGAACATCCGCCCTGTGGTGTAAAAACTAGGCATAACATGGAGGAGAAAAAAGAAGACATAAAACAAATTAAGTCAATGGGGCTCTTTCTGTCCAACTAACATTTTAGTAATGAGTAATAGAAGAACAGCATGCTTTGTTCAGTTTTTCTCAGTCCAAAGAAACGGTATTTTAATGAGAACTGCCTCATTTACTTTTTTATAATCTTCTGCTAATCCTTCACTTTGGGTTCCTGGCATTTCTCACAGAGCACAACTCCAATTTTGGATTCAATCATTCAGCCCAATTCAAATCTTTAAAACCTTTTCCTCTCAGCTGTTTCTGATTCTAAGTAATCTCTCTCTAATTCTCAAATTAATCCTCATTAGCAGAAGACTCCTCTTTGGGGAAAGCAAAGTCCCTTTCCTAAGCACAACCGTCCACTGAAGTAGCGTTAGCTGCCACAGGAGGTCTCATTCAAAGAGCTTCCCGTGATCTCCAAGGCTGTCTTTCGGTACTGAGCTGAAGTGACTGGCCTATGGCACAGGTGACACATGACTCCTACCTCAATAACTGACATCTCCACAATCAAGTTCACTGCAGGAATTACTGGCAGTCCTAACAATGGCCAAAAATAATCAAATGTGGCATTTCCTGTCAACACACATTTCACATTCCTCACGAACATAACACGGTGTCTCTAGACCTGGACCATCGGCATTGGCAAACTCAAGCCATGTGTCTATTCTGCCTTACCTCTCTATCAGTGTTTAGATAACTGTTACCCACAAGGCTTTTCATTACAGTCTATAACCACAGTGGATTTGAAATGAAGACCATCTGTGGTGTTTTCCAGTCTCTCTGAAGTCACGGCATGGCTTACGCCCACACCCCAGCCCCAATTTCTATGTCACCTCGACCCACCATGTTACAGCTTTTCCCCACATGCCTGCAGGTAGGACAACCCCAATAAATGGAGGCCCAGGTGTTCATATCCGGCCATTGCTCTTGCAGGCGCTACCAGTGGGAAGGCGGGGGGTGGGGGGTGGGTGTGGAGATTGAGTCCTCCTGCAAGTTAATAGGAAAGTGCCCAAGTGCCTACTAGAGTCCTAAAATCTTATCATATTCCACACCATTTTGCAGGTCCCCCAAATTTGCTGTTCTTAAGCTTTCTGATGCTTCAAAAATTACAGACCACCTCCCATCACTGAGCCTATACAGTGACCCCCAGTCCATCGCATTTCCTCATTTTTGATTACTGTCAGTATTAGGTGCACTTACACTGTCCCGATACTTCCTTACATTATAACACATGCTGCATAATAATCATACTATGTGGTGATTATGCTCTCCTTTAAAGCATGAGGAAAATAAGGCTCAGATTGGTTGCCGAGGACAACATTGCTCATAAGTGATAGAGACAGGATTCTAACCAGGTCTGTCATGGCCTGAATCTTCCACAAATCCCCACCGCATCTCACGGTCTCCTCTTTTAAGCATCATGACATTCGAGTTAGCATCTCATCATGTGTCATTGTTCCAGGCCGCTTGGGAAGCACAGGGGGATGAGAGGAAAACGCTTGCTGGCTGTCCAGCTCCATCACAGCCTCACCACCATGCAGAGACCCTTCATCTGAGGAGTCACTATGTATTTTGCAATGGAAAACAACTACATTTCCGTTGTTCGTGCTTAGTGTTATTGAGCTTCGGACATTGCATAATATAGCTACACGATCAAGAGTAATTTTTCAGGAGTACAGTTAGTGCTGGCAAGTCTCTCGTAAGAAAAGCATCCGCTTTTCATGAAATCAGGAAGCAGCACAAGCTTTCTTTACAAGTTTGGCTCTACGTACTCAGGATTTAAAGCTTTACAATGTTTACAACGGTCGAACCAGTCATCCTGCTTCCGGAAATTCACCATGAGGAAATAATCAGACACGCAAACAAGAAAATGGCTGCAGTGGCATTCTGAGCAGTGACAATGTGGAAAAGAGGAAGTGGTCACATCACGGTATTCATGCAACTAATATCATACAACTATTAAAAATTATGCTTACGATGACTTTTAAATGATTTTTCGTTTTAAAATTAAGGGTAAAATTGCAGATTGTAATGCCTTAAGCTGATGCAAAATAATATTGAATGTAAACTGTAACTGAAAAGTAAGATTTTTTTTTAAATTGCACACTATAGAACTTTGGTGTTTTTTAAAATAGAATAAAACACCAAAGTCAAAAGTGGTAAGGCTGAAGAACTAAAACAAAAGAAAATAAATAAAATAAGTTTTACCTTCTAGAGAGGGCAAAAAAAAAAATGGGATTCTATAGTACACAGAAAATATGCTGAAAACTCCTTATGAACAATTTAGGGACCAAGAAAGTCTTTAGAGGGTGAAAAACTTTTAAATCCCTCCTGACCTAACTTAGGACTCAGTGCAAGTGGGACATTCTTAAGTGTCACCTACAGCTTTATTCCCTAGTCTGCTAGGATTGATTGCCATCGGGGTTTATGGCATCCCATTAGCAAAACAATGTATTCCTAAGTATGTGTTCTCCGGTAATTAATACTGCACATTTGGCCTAGCACTTCCTTCTGTACTGGTGGCCCTAAAACACGTGCCCTATCGATCCTTACCCTGACCCTGGCAGTGGCAATCCTGTCATTATTAGCCAAAGTCTAACACCTCTGGAATCCAGTCATTGGAACGTCAGAACCCAAGGAAAAGAAAGCATCCCTGAAGTTATCAGTCAGAATTCTCACTGCCCCCAAAATAAAACGAATCTTGAATGAGAATTGTATCGGTCACCTCTTGCCACAATAATACTATGAATAAATTGCCCCGCCCCCAAAACTCCAAATCAGCCTTCATTTAGTTCACAAGCCTGTGCAGAAGCAAGTCAGACCAGGTGGGCCTACCAGGAGCGGTTAGACTCACCTGCACATCGGGGTCAGGTGGCCGGTGGTGGGGAGACCTGCCCTGCTGCTCCATACCCCTCCTCCAGCACAGGAAAGGCAGCGCTACGTTGTGCTCCTGAAACTCTATCAGGTTGTATGTCCCCTGTAATCAAACACATTGAAAAAGCAAATTAATTTTTAATAGAAGCAGAGGCAACAGTGTATGAGCACCTTTCCACAGGTCTACATACATCAAACCTGCAAGTGGCCTGGCCAAACTCAGAAACATCTCTGGAATGAGAAGAATGACCAGGTCACAGAGCAAAGGTCATGGCTCAAAGGAGGGGTCAGGAACTGAGGCCATGATGCCATCAGTCTACCTTCAGGGGCATCAAGATCCCTGCAGTATCCAACGGACATGATGTCCCGCAGGAAGCATCCATCAATGACACAGTGGCCCACAGCTGCCCCAGTGTGAACTCGTGTCTTGGAAAAACCTAAAGTCGGAGTAAAATTGACCAAAAGAAATTGTAAAACAAAAACACTGTCCCTCTTGTCACCTGAGACATTGTTATAACAATGTCCTAATTGGCAACCACTAATGGGTAAAGTTGGGTGCAGTGAACATTAACATTGATTATATACCTAACACAGATACTGTAAAAATAAATTTAATGGATTAATTTAATTAAAATTAAAATAATTATGTGAGGAAAATCTATCAATTTGTAAATGACTTTTTTTTTTATGAGAAAGGGAGGAAAATGAAGGCTATTAATGAAACCACATCACTTCCTTCAAAGTGATAAAAGCCTTTTTCTTTCCCTTACACTGATCTGGTGCTAGGCCTGTCACAGTCCCCAAGCAACTAAGCCCTGTAGTGACTGACCACCTTTGTTTCCTTCTAAAGCTGCCCCAAGTTCACTGCAGGAGACATCGAGTCTAGAACACACAAGGCTCCTCGAGGAGAGAAGCAAGAGCAGCCAAAGGGTCAGAGCAGAGGCCACATCTCAGAAATAACCGGTCATCATTTCTCCTGCATCTTGTGGCTTGGTGCAAGACACAGGGCTGTCCCACCTGCAAGCGGCATAGAGGGAAGAACCTCCGAGGGCAGAGGCGCCAGAGGACACTGCACAGGGCTGTGAGCACAGGGGTGGGGGACATTATCAAGGCCATTCTGCAAAGCACCCGGTGCAAATGGTAATGATCACAGCCCACTTCAGAGTGTTCGCATAAGGAGCAGAGAAACACAATAAAAACATTGGGTGAATGACATGCAATTGGAACGCATTCAATTTAAAAAGAAAATATCCATGAGAATGTGAACTTACAGGCAGGTCGAGTGTGATGAGAGGAACCAGGTCTGATTGGTGCCTCAGCAGTACCTACCCAGAATTCCCTTGTAAACTCATATCTAATTGGATGCTGGGGGAGGGGGGCGTTTGCCATGCTACGGGTTTTACCTTCAACGACAGGTTTTTACTTAAACACGAGGAAGGGAACGCCCTCCTCTGGACTGTAGTCAGAGATTCTGAAAGCCTCTCTACTGAACTGATTGCTGTATACCTATTTCACTCTGCATCTATTTCAACTTGTGCCCACAGTTTCTCTCCCCTGTTCGCCATGTACCTTCTTTGAAAATCTCCTTTGCTAAGCCTTCGGAATCTATCAGGAAAGTCCTCTGAAAACGTGAGACCAGTTTCACTGGCATTGCTGCTGCTTGCACAACAATGCCACGGCTCCCACACACCTGGCGACCCAGCAAAGCACAGCCTCCAAGCCCCCCGGGGAGTCGGCCAGCTTACCCGTGGAGAAATCCCACAACTTGCTTTACGTCACGCTCTGCATAACAGACCCCAAAAACATACCTCCCAGGCCTAACCCCTGGAGCCTGCAAAGGTGACCTTATTTGGAAAAAGGGTCTTTGCAGATATAATTAAGGATCTTAAGTGGAGATCATCCAGGAGTTGGGTGAACCCTAAATCAATGACAGCTGTTCTTATAAGAAGAGAGAGCATGGATGCAGGGTCGAAGGCCACAGGAAGGCAGAGGCAGAGATGGGATCCACGCTTCCGTGAGCCCAGGAATGTCTGAGAGACAGGGAGGGTCCCCCCACCCAGAGCCTTCAGAAGCAGCCCACCCAGCGGACACCCTGGTTTCAGACTTCCATCTCCAGTACTGGAAGAGAACACATTTCAGTGGTTTTCAGCTGCCCAGTCTGTGGTAATTTGTTAGGACAGTCTTAGGAATTCATGTGCTGTATTTGGACATGACCAAGACCTACACAAGCAGACAACAATAGAACAGTCCCCAGATTTGAGCTGTCAGCCTCTGATGAAGAAGATAACTCCTCTATCCTAACAGAATGCCCTGGCTGTATGACTCTGAGACACTCCATGATCCACCCAGCACCTTCACTCAGGGAACATCCTGGCAGGGAGTCGAGACCCTGCACCAAAAAAATACCTTGTCATTATAACATACATAATGTCATCATCTCCACTTCCTGAACTGTTAACACATAAATACTTATCATGAGATTGATTCTTTATTCCCCCTACTATATCTTATCAAAACAAAAATTGGGGTTCCCAAGGTTTAAAAATGTGCGCAGTTGAAGGTGTTGCGTATATTCATGAATGCACGAGTGTATATGTTTACACACTTTGTGGTGCTGTGTGCAGCCAGCATAAGGTTCCTGAGAGTGTGTGAATCGGGAAGCTACTGCTGTGTAACAACTCACTCCAGAACTCAGTGACTGGCAATAAACACTAACTGTCTCACACTGTCTGTGGTTCAGGAATTCCAGAGCAGCGTAACTGAGTAGGTCTGGCTTGGAGGCGCTCCCAAGGTTGCAGTTCTGATGTCAGCTGGAGGAACCCCCATCTGAAGGCGTGCCTGGGGCTGGAGCATCCGCTTCCCAGATGGCCCACTCGTGGGGCTGTTAGCAGAAGGCCTCACTCCCTCACTGGTGATGGGCTGGAGACCTCAGTACCTCACCACGTGGCAGCTGGCTCGCATCAGGTTCACTGTCAGAGAGCGGAGGGCTGGGGGACAGCAGGCTTTCCTAAGCTGGCCTTGGAAGTGGTGTGCCATCGCTTCTACAGTGTTCTCCTGCTTGCAACTGTCACCCCTGATACTGCAGAGGAGGGACGACACAATAGCCTGGACACCAGGAGGCAGGGACCACGGGGGCCACCCTGGAGGGTGGATATCCCAGTCCATCTTCCTAAAAGTAGTTTCCAACTTTCCGATTAGCTTTTTCCACTCCGTGGAAAGCTTCATTTCATCATTCCCTCCCTCGAAGGGCTGAGTATATCTTTTTAAGTTCTTGAGATTTTAAAAAAAGTAAAAATGAGGATAATTATATCATTCTTTCTAGTGCCTCTCGTTCCATGTGGAGAAAGAGAGACAATAATTAGCAGGAAAAGCCTCAGTTACTCTCATGACATAACATTTCACAGCAATGGGTTGTGAGATAAAACCAGCTAAGCCGTCAGACATCCCTACAGACATCTCATCACAGAGCACATAGGAAGAAAATACCCCCATTAATGACAGGAGATACGGCACCCCCTGAAATGTGTTTTAAAATCGCTGGCAAGCAGACTGGCTCCAGGCCTAGGTAAGCAGACTACGGTGCCTAGTTCGACGAGGGAAGAGATTCCACAAGACGAACACCAGACACCTCCAATGTTTCCAAACAAATAAGGCACAATGGTTGAGAGGACTCTCAGAAGGTTGTTTTCTGTGGGACAAGTTCTGGGACATCTGTCTGGCTCTCAAAAGCAAATCACGTCCCCCGAGACATAGCCATCGTAAGTCACCATCACCCAAGGCAATGTAGTCGTCAACCCTTCCCCTACCATCAGAGTTATCGTGGTGTTTGGCACATCGCTTTCACACGCGGTGCTATCATTTCATGTTATTTCACTTCTTTCTGCAATCATTTCCTCACAAATGTAAACATAAAAGAAAGAAATTCTGTTTGATGTGCATAATCAACCACAACTTCTTTCCCCCCATATACGTAACTACCAAGTAATCGGTAACATCTGTTGTCGTGGACTATTTTCATGACTTGTGTGGTACCTGAAAATTTATCACACCTAGAAAAAGAGCATATTTGCTTTATTTTTGTTCAGAGAGCAATGCCAAGAATTCCGCGACAGCATCTGTGACTGTCACTAATCAGGGAGTCACTTAGAAGAAATATGGTCCAATCCCATGTAGTTGACACGATGAAAATTACAGCTAAACATAAAATGCTAATTTGTTTTTCTTTACAAGTCTCCAGGCCAACTGGACCGCCGCAGAGACATTGGAAGTCTTGGCTGGTCTAAAGCAAAATTGAAAGAGGAAATTTTTGAGAAGCAAAATGAAAGGAAAAGCAGAAACCGGTCCTCGCCTGTGGGCATGGTGTGGCGTCAGGGCCTCTCTCCGATATCAGCGGGACTCTGTGAAGAGCGTCCACCTGCAGGGAGGAAACACCGCACCATATCTCTGCTGAAATATGATGTCTGCCAATTATTTCCTCATTTGTCGTAACGCAAACCTTTTGTCTGTGAGCAGAGAAGAGATGGCAATCTGATTTTGATTTTGAATTCGTCACTGAGGGCACCAACGATCAGCACTTCCAATAAGGCCACAAGTGCTTCCTGCCATTAGTATCCTGAGGACAGTGACATAAAAGAGGACGTAACCAACTCCCACCAGTGATGAAGAGTGAATTAGACACAGTCAATAAGTTGACAAGAACAAAAATTCTACTAAAATCGCCTGAGATTCCACTGTCACTTCAACAACATGGATGGAACCCTCAGGTGGTCATTCTTTTTTTGTAAGACCAGAATAGAGTGTTGAAGTCTCAGAGCTGCTCTCCGAACATCGTCTACTTTTTTTCTTGTAAGCATGTGCTGAGCACCTTCTTTGTGCCAATTTTCAGTGTGCAGGTTCCAACAGGAGACGAGACATTCGCTGTCCTCGAGAAGACGCAGACTAGGAGAGGTACCGTAGAAGGGATTTGTATTCACAGTACGGTGTGCTATGAGATGGGAACATGAAAGAGCATCCTAACCCGCAGGAAGTGCCCACAGGAAAACTTTCCACAGGAAGTTCATCTCAGAAGCTGGGCCAGGACAATTCCAGGTTCAGGGACAAAGATCTGAGGGCAACAGACACCTTGGTGAGCTAGGGGGATGTGGGCAGTTCTGTATAAAGTAAAGCAGACTGAAGATGGATGTCCATAAATGAATGGTGTCCAAAATGAGCAAGAAAGGAATGAAGAGTCTAACCAGGCAATCAAAAGATTCGTTGACTCTAACTATGCAACAAAGAGATTAGCTATACCTAGTTAAAGGATTGACCCATTCTGTCAATCCCAATCAAGGCTGAAAGGAAGAAAGGCAAAATAAAGCAAAGATATTTACCACGCAGGGTCTGGTAGAAGTAAGGCCTGCTTGAGTGTGGTTGGTAGGGTAATAATATGGGTGCAATAACTTACAGTTTTAATTTGAAAGTTTCTCCTAAAATGGCATGTGGTGTGTGCGTCAGTGTGATAGTGTTATGTCACAGAATTACATGATTTTGTAATAAAAGAGTTTATAATTAAAATAGAGGCGTTATTTGCGCCGGACCCTGCATCTACAAGAGGGGACCCCAAAAAACCCAGAATTTATTTATAAAAAAACTGTGTATTTATTCTTACATGTTCAACCTCAGTTACCTTCACAGTGCTCCCCATGTGATGCAATACGCCTATTGAGACTTTTTTCCACCGCTCAAAACAGTGTTTGCACTCATTGATTTGATGCCTTTCAGTGCTTCTACCATTTTTTGTTTCACCTCTCCCACATCAGCAAAACAGTTCCCTCTGAGGACTTTTTTCTTTTGGGGAAACAAAAAGAAAAGTCACTCAGGGGCAAGATCTGGTGAATAGAGAGGTGGGGCACAGGGGCCATGCCATTTTGGTCAAAAACCCATAAACACTCAGCACAGTGTGGGCAGGTGCACTTGTAAATTACCCATCATGAAGTGGACAAATGCATGGAAAGAGTCTTCAAAAACAAATTCACTGAAGCCAAACGCAGCCTCTCACAACAACAGCAGCTGGCACACTAGTGCAGATGGGTTCCTAGAACACTTACCTAGCGGGGAAAGCCTGTACCACAAGGGGCTGCCCTCCAGAAGATAATTCCAGGATTTGGGGGGTTCCCCCTCGTATATCATAGACACACACACAGAGCATGGCTTGAAAATTCCTTAGAAGAAATGCAGGAAGTTTGGCATGTTGGCCGGGGATCTGGGCTGAATCACTCTGAGTCTCTACTCCAAGGACAGTTAGAGGTGGGTCACTAGTTTTGCAACCTCAGAAATGCTAGGGATGATTTGGGGGAGCTCTATGAACGTCTGTAATTATTTTTCCAAAACTGGTGTGGAATAGAAATGTGTTCCATACTGTAATTCACAACTTCATCCAGGAATAGCCCCCCACTTTTTATAAAATGCATCAACTCCTTTCTGATGAAATTTATAGAGATTGCCTTGTTCTACTAGTAACTAGTTCATGTCCAGCAAGCTTCCAATGGTCAGGCAAGAGACTCTTACTTGGACATTTTTTTTTAATCTAATCTACTAAAGTATGAGTTTTTTTTTAATTAAGAACATGACTCTCTTAAAAATATAAAATGAATACTGTGAAAGATTTTATTTAACTCATTAATGAGGAAACCAATAAGGTATTAAAAAATTGGTTCAAAAGGGAATTTGAAGCACAGATATATATATATATATATACACACACACATATATATATTATATACACACACACACAAATATATATATACACATGTATATAGGCAATCTGCTAAAATGAATTTGCTAATAGTTGAAAACTGGTTAATAACTTGAAATATGATGTTTAAGATAATCTTGTCTAGGGAGCAGAAACAAATCGTGTCTCTAAGAACACAGTTCAATGGCATCGCTCTGAATGAGAATCACTTGAGAAACACCAGTTTTCTACAACTTAATTCTATGCCTACAGAGTTACCAAATCATCACAGAAAGACAATCAAAGGTGCACACCCCATAACCTCGGATCACCCCTGACGGGACCTCCAGCAAAGGACCTTCGCCTCTGCACATTTCTAAATCTTTGCATTTTCTCTTGAGAAAACTAACGTTGGTTACGCAACTATTCTCTGTTTTTGTGTAATGCCCCTACAGAAAATGAGTATTGTAATTGACCTATTAGGATTTGTTTCCTCCGCATCAAGAGGGTAATAAAACCTTGACACAGTCTCATAACTAAATTGAAGCATTTTCCCTTTTTACACTACTGTTAATGTTCCCAGTGCTTAAGAGATTGTTACACTGGATCTAATTGATATTTTTATTTTAATGTAAAGAACTTAAAACAATTAAATTAAGTTTGTGGACAGGATGTGAATTTTTAGGAGACGCTAGGACAACATTTATAATTTTGATTCAGCAACTGTATAAAATTTGCTCCAGTGTCTATAAACTTTTTAAAGTTTACAGTTAGTTAAAAGTTTATTTGCACAAAAATGGGAATGCACTTAAATGATTCTGAACTAACTGC
>VMDR010030930.1:0-12207 GCA_007922815.1 Macrotus californicus
CTCTAACCAAGTGAGTCACACAGCCAGGGCCAGAGTGACACAGTTCTTGTGTTATTCATGAGCAGGTACCCTCTTTCTAAATCAACAAGTACGGGGAAATCAGGATGAAGACCCTCCAACTATTTTCTTTTACTCAGGAATTCCTGAAGTCATCACATGAAAAGGGCTTAATAATGTTGATTGCAAAAAACTCGTCCTGGAGAAGAACGCTTTCATTTGTTATATTCTCATTTTATTTTAAGCACAAGTCCCTAAACTTAGCACATTCTGTGTTTGGAAGAGGGTTATAGGCAGGTGCTGGAAAGCATCTTCAGGAAATGATACATCCCCTTTCCCTCGACACCTTCATAATAGAGAGAAGCAAGGAGTGCACGGCCACCACTCTGTGGTGCTCTGTGCTCATGAACACCGTGAAGATGTTTGGGCAGCTCCCTGGCAGAACACCCCCACGACACACTTGGTTCTTCCCAAGCACTACTTGAAGGGCAGATATGACACAGAGGCTTAGCACTGAGACCAGACATGCACACATGAACCGTGAAGATGCATAAAAACAGTTGCAAAGAAGTCAGTTAAGTTTAGGCCAATGGAGCAGTCTTCCTTTCAAATACGGAGATGAAGCTGTGGTCAGCAGTAACCAAAGGCCCTCCTTACAGGCCATGCTATGCGCTCTTCTTGGAGCATTCGTGGTAGACAGACACCTTGATATTACTATACTGCCACACAGCTTCAGCCCACACGTGTTCTCAGTTTATTTCTTGACATGCTTTATTTTTCCAGATTAAAGTAATTGGCTTTGTAGAAACTCTAGAAATAGAGTATTACAAAGGAGAAAATAAAACCCACCTTAGTAATTCAATCATTTTAACATTTTGGTGTGTATCTTTTCAGTCTTTGTCCTACATGTGGACTCACATGTATATGTATTTTATAACTCTTAAAAAATTGAGACATAATTAACATAAAACACACATCTTTAGTAAAAGTCCATGTAGTCACGACCTCAAAAAGATAATGAAGATTTCCATTTCTTGAAAAGTCCCCTCAAGCTCATTTCCAGTGAACTCCATATCCCATCCACACCATGTTCTGATTTCTAACACCACAGTTTAGTTTGCCTGTAGTTGGACTTCATATAATTACAATCATATGCATTTTTTGTGTGTCTGGTTGTTTTTTTGCTTAATATCACTCTGAGCTTCTTCCACGTGGTTGCGTGTCAGAAATCCGCTTTGCTCACTTTCACTGCTGAGCAGTATTCCATTGTGAGGACACACTGCAATTTGTTTATCTAGTTTCCACTGGTGGACACTGGGTCTGTCCAGTTTGGGCTATTGTAGATAGCTGTAAATGTTCTTGTACAAGTCCACATAGCTATGTTTTCACTGCTCTTGGGTAAATGCCTAGGAGTGCAATAGCTACATTGTAAGAAATTGTCAAATCTTTTCTCAAAGTGGTTTTTATAATTTTGCACTCTCACACCAACATGTGAGAATTTCAATTGCTCTGAATCTTCACCAACATTCAATGTTTGTTTGTCTTTTTGATTACAGCTGTTCTAGAGGGGGCCAAGTGATATTTTATTCAGATTTTAGTATTACTTTCTCCCATGAATAATGATGTTAAACATCTTTTCAAGGGCTTATTGGACATTTTCTTTTTTGAAATGTCTATGTAACTTTTTAAAATTATTCACAATATTCTAAACAAGTAAAACATGACTTTTAGATAACTGCATAGTATTCCTTCTATGGATATACTATAATCTAATTAATCCTTACTGATGGACATTTAGGTTGTTCTGAAATTTTCCTTTTTGGGACAGTTTATATGGATATACTATAAATTAACTAACCCTTACTGATGGACCTGGGGACTCTTATGCTAAGTGAAATAAGCCAGTCAGTGAAAGACAAATACCATATTATCTCACTTATATATGGAGTCTAATGAACAAAATAAATTAATGAAAAAATAGAAACAGAGGCATGGACTCATGGAACAGACTGACAATTGTTGGGGATTAGAAGGGACTGGATGGAAGAAGGTGAAGGGATTAGTCACAGAATATATATGCATGACCCATGGACACAGACAATGGTGTGAGGATTGTCTGAGGTGGGGGGATGGTAAGGTAGAGGTGGGCAAAAGGGAAAAGTGGGGACAACTGTAATAGCATAAACAATACAATATAATAAAAAATAAAATTAAAAAGATAAATCCCCCACCACAAAACTTCTATGCATAAATTGTTTTTTGCATTGATCGTGTGTATTTATCCTTACGATAAATTCCAGGAAATAAAATTAATGGCTCCTATATTACTTTAGAAGATTTTATTTACTTTTAGAGAGAGGGGAAGGGAGGGAGAGAAACATCAATGTGTGAGAGACACATGGATCAGTGGTCTCCTGCTCACCCCAAACTGAGGACCTGGCCAGCAGCAGAGGTGTGTGTCCTGACTGGAAATCAAACTGGCAACCTCTTGGTTCGTAGGTTGGTGCTCAATCCATTGTGCCACACCAGCCAGGGCGGATTCCATATTATTTTATAATCATTCCGTGTGTCTGTTCCTCCAACTAGACTGAAGATTGATGAGGATAAAGACTTCATCTCAGCCCTGGCTGGTGTAGCTCAGTGGACTGAGTGCTGGACTACGAACCAAAAGGTTGCCAGTTCAATTCTGAGTCAGGGCACCGGCCTGGGTTGTGGGCCAGGTCCCCAGTTGAGGGTGTTTGAGAGGCAACTGACTGATGGTTCTCTCCCTCTATTTCTCTACATTTTTTAAAAAAGACATCATCTTATTCATTTTTGTACATCAGGGACACAGTAAGTGCTCAATAAATGTTGAATACATTTTTTTGAATAGACTTTTGATATATTACTCTAATGTAGAAATCAGAAATATAAAACAAATATAGAAATTGCTTATTACTGCTACGGAGGAATGGAGTGTGAGGATAGTAAGTTAAAACCATTTTAATTTTGTCCTATAAGTAACTACTGATTGTAAGTAATTAGTAAATTAGTAATTATTGTTAGTGATAAAATATTAAGGTCAGGAGAGTTTACGGTAATAAACAGATATGCCTGGGTGGAGGTGAAAATGTAGTCCTGTGGGAAACTAAAAGGTAGCAATAAATCATAAAGTTATTGGGAATGATATCTTAAAATTCTCTGAGGCTGTGACTAGTCTGACGCACTTACCTTGTCCAGGGATAAAAGGTCTAGAAAACTGGGGTATGATGGAAAGTGGTGGCCCGGAAGGACGAACGGTTTTCAGGGTGGAGAGCTGAGCTGGTGCTGGCGACGGAGCTGGTGAAATGATGGGGCTACTGAGTTGAGGGCTGTGCTGCAATTACATCAAGGAAACAGGTCAGTGTTCTAGTCAGGCTTTTTCAGATTTCCTTTGGACAAACATTTTTATTCTTTTAGATTATAAGTATGTACTTGTTTTATTACTATAATATATACTTGTTGTTATACAAATTAAAATATTACAGAAATTTATAATTTCCCACTCCTAAAGATAAACACTAGTAACAGATTATTTCTATGCATATGCACCCATACATCCATGTTTTACAAAAATGGAAACAGATTTTTATGCATCCAATGTTTGAATCTTGCTTTTGTACCTAGACAATAATATTGTAGGTACTTTTGATGAGTGAATATTTACATCAACCTCATTCTTTGTTTACATTAACTGTTTAACATTTCATTTTTACACAATTCATCCATAAAGAACAGCTGCAAAAATAGTATAAAAAATTCTCAGATTTCCCAAATGTTAATATTTTATTATATTGGATTTATCTCTTACTATTTTTTCTTAACTATTTGAGAATGAGTTGCTCACAATACCCCTCTATCCTGAAATAATTTGTCTGTTTGCTAAAAACAAGAAAATTTTCTCATATAAATAACTACAGTATAATTGTCAAAATCAGGCAATTAACAACACAATAATATTATACAATACGTAAGTTTATTGAAATTTTACCAATTGTTCCACAAAGGTACTTTATAACCCCCCAAAAGAAAAACCCAACGAGTTTGGAATCCAATCTAGAATGAAGTGTTGTGTTTAGTTATCACGTCTCTTTGATCTTTAATCTGGAACCCCAGTCTTTGCTTTCCCGACTGGACACTTCTGAAAGTCATTTTAAAGATCAGTTATTTTGTGAAGTGTTCCTCATTTCTGGGTTTCCTGCTGTTTTCTAACCAAAACGTTCATGATACACATTTGGGGAAGGAATAGCAGAAGTGATGCTGTGTCCTTCCCAGCGCATCTCATGAGAGGGAACATGCTGCACATTTGTCATCACAGTGTTGGCGACGTGTATTTCAGCGGCTGGGTTAAGGTGCTGTCCGCTTGGTTTCCCCACTGCCAGGTCACTATTTCTTCCCTTCTAGTGATGCATGTACCTGTGGGGAGACCTTACTTCTGAACAAAGTTCACTTTACTCCCCTTTCCAATTTGGATGTTCTCTATTTCTTTTTCCTAATTGCTCTGGGTAGGACTGACAGTATGATGCTGGTTGGGAGAAGATACTTTGTATGGTATCTATCTTTACTATGTGGCTTAACATATAGTCTATCCTAGAAAATGTCCCATGTGCACCTGTGAAAAATGTGTGTGCTGTTGCTGTCCAGCAGAGTGCTCTGTATGTTTGCTGGATCTAATTGGTTTATTATGCTCTTTATTTCCTTACTTATCTTGTTCGATTGTTCTATCCATTTTTGAGAGTGGGGTTTTAAAGTGTCCAAATATTAGTTTAGAACTGTTTATTTCTCCCTTCAATTGCGTAAGTTTTTGCTTCATATACTTTGATTGTCTATTATTAGGTGCATTTTTATATTTGTTATGTGTTGATGTATTGACATTTTTATTAGTATACAATGTCCTTTGTACCTTGCAAACTGTTTTGATCTAAAGTTTATCTTTGTCTTTTGACTGAGTTTAATCCATTTACATTTAAGACAATTACTGATAAAGAGGGACTTACTTTTGGCATTTGGGCATTATTTTTCCAAATGCCTCATAGCTTTTTACTCCTCATTTCCTGCATTACTGTCTTTTGTGTTTACTTAATTTTTTTGTAGTAAAATGTTTAAGTTCCTTTCTCATTTCTGTTTGTATATATTCCATAGATTTTTTTTCTTTGTGGTTACCCTCAGGATTACACTTAACATCCTAAAGTTGTAACACTCTAATTTGAATTTATACCTGTTTAACTTCACTAACATACAAAAATCTGTTCCTTCACAGTTGTCACCACTCCTTCTGGAGTCATAAATTGCTGGTGTCCTAAAATTACATCTTTATACACTATGTGCCCTAAAATAAACTAGTCATTCTAGTAAATGCATTCGTCTGTTAAATTATGTAGAAAACAAAATGTGGGGTTACAAGTCAGAGTTACAAAACACTATGTTTTAGATAATTCACAAATGAATCTCTTAAATCATGTATAAAAGCAAAAAGTGGAGTTACAAACTACTGGTATAATACTATCACCTTTTATAACTGTCCACGTGTTTAACCTCACTGAGCGTTTTACTTCTTCTTACGGCTGTGTCACTCCCTCGTGTCCTTCCACTTCGCTCTGCAGGACCCCTCTGAGGATTTCTTAAAGGGCAGGGCACAGCTTCCGTTTACCTGGGAATTCTTAATTTCTCCTTTACTTCTGAAGGACAGTTTTGCCAGATCAAGGGTCTTGGTTGACAGTTTTTCTTCTTTAGCACTTTGAATATACTGACCTGTTGCCTCAGGCCCCCAAAGATTCTGATGAGAAATCTGATAATCTTTCTGAGGATCCATGCATGTGACAAGTCACTTCTCTCTTGCTGTTTTTAACATTCTGTCTTTGTCTTTTGAAAGACTGATTATAATGTGTCTCAGTGTAGGTCTCTTTGAGTTCATCTTAAGAGTCTGTGGAGCTGCTTGACATTTATATTCATGTCTTTTTATCAAACTTGGGAATTTTTAAGCCATTATTACTACAAATATTCTCTCTTCCTTCTGGGAAGCCCACAGTATGTATGTTGGTCCACAGAGGTCCCTTAGGCTTGGTTTACCTTTCTTCCTCCTTTTTGTCTGTCTGTTCCTCTGACTCAGTACTTTCCACTGTCCTATTTTAAGTACTTTGATTCTTCCTTCTGCCTGCTCAAATCTGCCACCAAACTCTTCTAGTGATTTTTTTTTCATTTTAATTATGGTATTTTCTACTCCAGGATTTACGAGTATTTTTGGTTTCTTTTTACGTTCTACCTCCTTACTGGTATTTCTATTTTGTTTGAACATTGTTTTCTTCCTCCACATTGTCCTTTAGTTCTTTGAGCATCCTTCAGGCAGTTGTTTTAAAGTCTTTGTCCAAGAGATCTGCCAGTAGGTCTTTTTCAGGGACAATTTCTGTTGATTTTTTCTCCCCTTTGAACAGGCCATCATAATTTCCTGTTGTCTTTGTATGCCGCGTGTTTTGTTTGTTTGTTTAAAACTGGATATTGTAGTCTGATAATGTAGTAAGAGCCGAGATCAGATTCTCCCACTTTCTCAGGATTGGCTGGGATGTGTTAGTTATTGTTTTCTTTATAGATTGCTGCAGGCTGTTTCTGCGTCAAGGGCCAGCTGAGATCTAACTTTAAGTTCTTCTCACAGGGCTTTCCAGAGCTTGTGCTGAATAGCACGACTATTCCCAGTTTTTCAGTGTTATAACAAGGAAGGAACATCCTTGCACACATATTGTTATATGCTTGTTCCACAATTTTTACTGGACAAAAAATTATAGAAGTGGATTTGTGGATCAAAGGCTATGTATCTTTCACATTTAAAACAAAGTCACTAAACTGCGCTCCAAAAAAGAGTGGTGTAGTAATTTACAGCACACCAAGAGTATCCTGTGCAACTTCGTATCTCTGCCCACACTGAGAATTAGGGGTCTTCCTAAATTTTCCCAATTATATAGATAAGAAATATTTTTACATTTTCATCTGCTTAATGGCCACTGGCTATATATAGTTTATGAGCTAGCCTATAAATGACCTTTGATCTTTTTATTCAGCCATGATTTTTATTTTTATCATGTGCATTATAAATACTTTTGTGCAGTTTATCTTTTAAGAAATGTTTCAAAAACCTTTTAATTCTGTAAACTCTCAATTGTATAAAGGTGTAGATAGAGGAATATAACAAACTTCCATCTACTCATCATCCAACTTCAATTGTGATTTCCCCTGCTTTTTTCTTCCCTAAATTATTTAAAGCAAGTCTCAGATATCACAGCATTTCACTTAGAAATATTTGAGAATATATTTTTAAAAGATAAAAGCTATTTTAAAAAATAACACCATTATCACACAAAAAATTAACATATTTAAATAACCCCTTTTTGTCCTAAAACATCTTTTGACTGTTCAGTATGAAAGGAAGATCAACATGTTGCATTTGATTATTATCTTAAGTCTCTTTTAATCTATAACAGTCTCAGTCTTCATTTCAAAATGCCATTTATCTGTTAAAGAAATGGGGCCAATTTGTCTGGTAAAATAAGGACATAATATCATGTAAGTTGTCATTTTTTCTTCCTGGATTTTCTGTAAATTACTAGAGAGACTTAGAGGCTCAATTAGACTCAGGTTCAGTTTTTAAATTTTTTTTTGATGAGAGTACATCATATGATACTGTGCATTTCCTCTACATAGCAGGAGGCAAATGATGTTTGGCTGACCCACTTTTAGTGATACTACTATTGATTAGCTGCTTCAAATGTTGTCTGCATCATCTATCCTTTTAAAGTTCCCCCAAAACCTTTCCCTAATGTTTCTGGCATTTGCTGCTGATTTTTCCTTGATCCATTAATTTAATAGGATTCCAAAATGGTGATTTTAAATTCTATCATTGCTTTTACATTTATTAATTTCTTCTACGATAAAGAGCATTCCCTCATCAACTTTCTGGTTACACCAGAACATATTTTATATAAAAAATGTAAGATAATTGCTTAATTCTTTTTCTTTATCAAATTTGAGATCTAATTTACCTTCTGATTAAAAAAAATTTTTTGAATATGAAAAAGTGAGGGAATAATATTTAAGTCTTTTAAAAAGGATTTTTATTCACTTCTAGAGAGAGGGGAAGGAAGGGAGAAAGAGAGGGAGGGCAACATCGATGTGAGAGAAACATCAACTGGTTGCCTCTAGAATGTGTCCCAACTGGGAATCGAACCTGCGACCTTTAGGTTTGCAGGATGATGCCCAACTAAGCCACACCTGTCAGGGCGATATTTAAATATTGAAAGAAACTGTCTGGATATAAAAAATATTCAAACTTCTTTACTAATCTGTCTGAGGTTTCAATTCAGTGTCAATCCTTTTAGGTCAATCTTCTGTGATTAAAATATTGAAAGTTTTAAAATTAAGCATCTTACCTGAACTATATTGTCTACATTGCTAAATTCCACACACTTCTGTCCTCTCGGGTGATCACAGTAATATTTGCTTGGCTTCCACTGCGGGGGTGAGTGGGCACGAGACTGTGGATTGTTTGGTACACTAAGCTGCATCATCACCATACCACCACCAGGTGGCGGAGGTGGCACAGCTGAAAATTAGAATTAGGATACCACGATCAGTATACTTTAGCAAACAGCTGGTATCTTTATGCACCAGAATAAATGACAATAATTTTATATTTCTTAACAAAATGTTACTATTATGTATGTAAGGCAGATTTAAACTGTATTGTTTCTTGCTAAAAGCATTGTGTGTTTAAAACGGCATTAAGATAAAAACTCTGTTAGACCTAAATATCTCACTCCTCAAAATAACAGGTTTATAGTTACTCAGAATAGTCCACTTATCTATTGCAGAAACTAGTAGAGTAGCACAATTGAGACATGATCAATAAAAGTGGTTAAGTTTTAAAGTGAATTAATTTTAAAACAGGTATTTCTACATACAAAGAATAATTGGGAAAAATTATCCCGCAGAAACTTTGACATAGAGGAAAAAAGTTATCTTGTAGTAAATCAATTTCATGTAGTGAAAAAGTTTGGAACATGGGAATGGAATTAACAGCACAATTTTAGCACCCTGAAATGTCCTATGGCTCTGAGAAAATTGAAGTTCTTTGTTCGTGTTTTCTCGAACAAAGAAAAAGGAGGAGGCTCTGAAGACCTCCTTGGCCGACTTTAAAGAGCTGTGATGATTACATGTATGTCGAAACACTTTGCTAATTGTACAGTAGAGATAAGTGGACTATTACATCTATCTCCTCATCTGATTTATTTCTTTTGTGTACCAGCACTGCTAGTATTAGGCATATACTTTGCCTGCCACTTACCACTTCAGTGTGAGGTAAGGCAGGAGGATCCTGTGCCCTGCCGACGAGGCCACAGTCTGCACTGCAGTGACTGTGGTAGTTTCTAGTTGTCTAGAAACTGAACCAATCTGACCTGGCTAGGCAACCATAGAAGGACCACTGCTTAGGGACATCTCAAAGTCCTCCTCAGCCACAGCAGCCCATCCATGTAGGATGCAGCCACTATTAGTCATTTACTTAATAACTATTTATTGTTTCTCATAGACAAAATGTCAATAAATCATTACAATAAAATATGGTGTTATGATAAAGCATTGTTTAAGACACTGGGGAAGCAGAGAGAAAGAAGCAACAAACTGCATTTTAAGGACTAGGGAAGCCTTTGTAGAAGAGGTAATATATTAAGTCAAAATATAAGGATGAGCAGGATTTTGGCAAACAGAATGGTGGACAGGCATTCCAGATAGAGGGAAGAATAGGTATAAAAGTACCTCTGGCATAAAAAAAGCACAGTATATTCTGGAAACAAAGTTCTGTGTGAACTAAACATATGAATTGAGCAAGTAAATATACTCAGGAGGCATACTTGCTCAAATTTAGATAGAGAATCCATGCAAATATTTTTATTCAGAGGCATGACATGAAGAGACTCCTGTTTCAGGATGATAATTTTTGAACTGTCTTTATATGTGCTTGTGTTTTTGGAGGAGAAAAGCTGGGTGTAGGGGAAACATAAAATAAGCAAAACCACTTGAGATTACAGCAAATTAAGATACGAAAAGCTTTGATCAAAAGTAGCCGCAGTGGGGAAGAAAAGAACGTAGCACATCTGAGAAAATGGTGACAGCATGAATGCTAAAGGGAAGAACAAAGAGAGTTAATTATGACTTTGAACTTTGTTTTAATTCCTAGGTAGGTGAGGCAAGGAATGCTGGAAGAGGGTGAGGTGAGGAATGCTGGAAATGCCAAGTTCCTTTGACACATCCAGTAGATAGTTGGCTGTATGGTCTTGTCTCGGCAGAAATAAGATTTAGAAGGTGTTGGCTAAGAGTGGCAGTTGAAGCCTAGGGGGTGGCTGGATTACTTAGGAAGATCTTGAAGAGTAATGAGAGAGTACCTAAGGAAAGGACCCTAGAGAACATCAACTCTGATTTTGCATGGTATGCTAAATATCCTGGGTACATCTCAGCACAGAACAAGCTGAAAACCTTTTTCTAGAAATGCCTAGGGAACTTAATTATTTTCCTCTTGTTCAGTTACCATTCATACCTGAACACTGGTGGCTTTGAAGCTGCTGGGAATTGCATGGTGAAGTAGTTCGAGGAAACTGTACTTGTTCTGATCCTGTATGTTGTAAGTAACCTACTGAGGAACTACAGGGGGAAAATCAAACACACACAAGAACACAGCACATTGAGATGGAGATGACTGTAAAGATACTTTGAACAAACAGTTCTACAAATTTATAAAATAAAATTATTCTGTAAATTGATTAGCAGTAAAAGTCAAATCTAATTCTTTTCTCTGAGTTATAAATACTTTATCTTTTAGATAATTACCTTATGTTTATGGCAATAACAACAATCTTTCAAAACCAGGAAAAACAACTAATTAGACTGCTTTCACTCTTGTACAACTTATTTTAAAGTCTCTTTTGTACTGTTCACATAATTACTTTAAAAAGATAAAGAACTCACTAATTTTATAAAATAAAAAGGTAATTTATTTGATCTCATTAAGCTATATTTTAGAAAAGAGAATATGCAGTTTGACAATACTCAAAAAAAATTTTTTGGTTAAAAGTGTGCTACCCAAGAATAAAGTAAACAACAGAACATGACTCTCGCGTATTCGAACACACTGACAAAACCAAAGAAGACTGTCGGCGTAAAACCTTAAGTTATTGCTGTTTAGTTATTGTAGAAAGTCTCTGAGAGTCTAATAAGCAATTTGTTATAATAAATGTTTGAAAGTTTTCTCTTTTTAGCAAATTTTTTCAGAAAAATCACATCTAATCATACTATTAATTCTTTCCAAGAATTCTCAGGTAATTAGAAATCTTAATTAGTTACCAGTCTTTTTATCATTTAAATAAAGTATGTTTACATAGTATTATTTAAACTAGCTTTCATAACTTCTTATACTCACATATCATGTATTTGCATTAGAATTACCACATAGATCCAACTACTGAATTATAGAGAATACAGGGAGACATACTAACCACCATCAAGATGGCACTATCAGGAAGTTCTACACTATGGGATACTCTACAGGACAAATGTGTAAAAACATAAGTAACATTTGGAACTTCCAGTCAAGATGGGGCCATAGGTAAACACGGATTGCCTCCTCGCACAACCACGTTAAAATGACAACTGAACTACAGAACAACCATCACTCAGAACTGTCAGATATCAACTTGAATGGAAGTCTGACAACTACAGAATTAAAGAAACCACATCCATCCAGACTAACAGGACGGGCAGAGATGTGGAATGGGCATGTCTCTCACCCACGTGTGGTGGGTAAATATTAGGAAGGGACACCTCTGGAGCCAGGAGTCCCAGCCCCACAACAGGCTCCACAGCCCATGGGTTCCAGTGCCAGGAAGGTAAGTCCCTATAACTTCTGGCTATAAAAACCAGTAGGGATTGAGTTGGAGGAAGAAACTTCTGGAGTCCCAAGCAGGTTCCCTTAAAGAACCCACACATGGACTTACTCAGACTCACTCCCTCTGAGCTCCAGCACCAGGGTAACAGCTTGAAAGGCACCAGTGGTGTGCGGGGAGGAACTGAAGGGTCTGGCATCAAGGTGGGAGCTGGGGCACAGTTTTCTCTCAGGAAGGTAGGCAGAGGCCACTGTCCCTTTCTGAGCCCTCC
>VMDR010030931.1:0-12210 GCA_007922815.1 Macrotus californicus
ATCCAGCACCTGTACCGAAAGGGTTAATCTTGTGAGCAACAAAAAGCCAGGCGCCAGAGCTGGGAACTCCCACCCCATGCAAGGGTTTCTCCCTGCTACCTCAGCCCTCAGCATGTCTCTAGGCCTCGGCTTGGTGTCAGGGAACAAGTTTTCGTCAAATGAGCCAGGGGTTGTCCCTGAGCTGGTGTGGTGGCCCCACCCCAGGAGAGGATCAAGATGGCTAGGACTCTGCAGCTCCCAAAAGCACAGAGAAGAGGGTGCTTGCTGCTCCTGCAGCCCCCACTCAGGCCCGTCCAACCAGAGGGGGGATGCTGGGTCTGCTCTGGGGATGCCCCACGCAGCCCATGTAGGGCAGTACCTCCTTCTCAGACCCTGAGCTCCCGCACCAGGACGTGGGGGCCATGCACCGAGGGGCTGCAGTTGGGTGTCGCCCAGGTTGCAGCAGGCACCCGGGGTGAAAACAGTGGTGGGGCCTCATAGGAGGTGCTGCAGGAAGGGAAAGCAGGGCTCGGGACAGAATGGGAAGAGAAGTGGTCAGGCTCATCGCTGCCGGGCACCTACCTGCTTGGCGGAGGGCGTCATGCCCTGCTGCACCACGATGAGGGCTCGGGTGATGTTCTCCTCCTGCATGCGCTGACAGTACACCTTGATGGTCTTGATCCCCACCTTGGGCTCCTCTGCAGGCAGAGTGCATGCCGGTCCACAAAGCCAGGTCCCCTACCGGCCCCTTCCCAGGCATGTGTGGCACCACTTTCTGGGGCTTCAGTTTCCCAGTTTGCAGAACAGGAGGCTGGCTGCCTCCAGGTCACCTAGCTTCTGAAAGGTGTCTGTGCCCCTGGACCTTAAGGGGTTCCTGTGTAGAAGTGGGGTCTGGGAGTCTGGGTTTGGTTGGGTGCCTAGCACCCCCAGGTTAAATGGCGTGTTTAGTCTGGGAGCCCATAAGGTGCACAGCTGTGCTGAGATGAGGTCAGCTGATCTGCCACAAAGCCAGACCACCCGCCTGGAGTCCTTACATTCTCAGCAACACTCAGGGTGGGGGCTTTGTCACTGGAGAAGTGCTAGACCCTACAAGCCTAGCAGGTCAGTGCCTGGGCTCCAGTCACCAGGATTCATGCGAGGTTCCCAGCTGGGCCTCAATCTCCGTGCAGTGCATATCACTCCACCAATGGGCAGTGTCTTGGGGCTGAGTTGTGTGTCCCCCTAAAATCCCCATGTTCGAACCCTAACCACCAGGACCTCAGAAGGTGACTGTGTTTGGTAATGGGGCCTTCACAGAGGTGACTAAGGTAGCATGGGATCACCTGTGAGCCCTGATCCAATCTGACTGGTGTCCTTCTAAGAGATTAAGACACCAACTTTAGGGACCCTGTGAAGAAGCAGGAAGGAGATGGCCACCATCTATACATTTAGGACAGAGGCATGAGAAGGAACCAACCCAGAGAACACTTGATCTTGGACTTCTAGCCTCCAGAGCTGGGGACAATAAATGTCTGTTGTATGAGCCCCTTGTGTGTAGAGATTTGTTATGCAGCCCCAGTAAACCAATATAGGCAGAAAGCTCAGCCCTGCCCTGAAGCATGTCCCCGAGGAGCAGTGATGCCTCCAGTGGCACCAAAGACCAGGAAGTGCAGCGAGACCTCCTACTCCAGGGAGGGGCTCATCCCTGGCAGGTCTGGAGACAGCACCATGGGAGGTCTGACAAGCATCAAGGTCTCCAATAATCATATCTCAAACAGGGGGACACTTTTCTTAGTGCCACCAGCACTGTGGCTGGCATGGCAAAGTGCATTAAGTTCCAGCCTGTGAACCAAAAGGTCGCCAGTTCAATTCCCAGTCGGGGGACATGCCTGGTCTGTAGGCCAGTCCTTAGTTGGGGGTGTGTGAGAGGCAACCAATCGATGTTTCTCATATCTTTGTTTCTCTCTCTCTCCCTTCCTGTCTCTCTAAAAATAAATAAAGTATTTTCTTAAAATGTGCCACCAGGTTCTGCTCAGCAAATGTTTTCTGCCCACCCCCTGCATTCTGGGCATGGAGTTGGCCCCAAGGTACCGGACACGGCCTCGCCCAGCCGTTGCAGAGCCAGGCTGCTGCAGTGGAGTAGGTGATGAGACAGAGGAGCACCGGAGTCTCAGGACGCCCCTACATGGCTCTTCATGCAACCTGGGGCTCAGTGGGGGTCCTAGTAGAGGAGGCACCTGAACAAAGTCTCCAGGGATGATGACTGGACACCGAGCAGGCAGAGGGAGAAGGAAAGGGTGTGGTGAGCAGGGGGATTGACAGGGAAGAGGCGAGAAGCCTGCAACAGTGCAGGAAGGTGCCGCAGGAAACGCAGGTGCTAAGAATGGGAGCTGGGCTGGTGGGGGGAGGACACAGTGGGCTTGAGGTCAGGAGGGGCCGAGGGCTCGCCTGGCAGGCCTATGATAATCCTGGTGGAAGAAAACAGCCTAGGAATTGAGAATGGGAAAGGGGACCAAGAAGGACACTGAAAAGGCACTTAGAGAAGTCAGAGCTCAATGGCATCACCCCCAGTACATGGGGCAAGGGGGGAGCTCTCTCTTCTGGGTCACACAGCAGGGGCTGTTACGAGCTGAATCATGAGCAGGCCCTCAGATGGCTCCATCAGAACCGTGACCCCTCAGGTACTAGCAAGCCACTGACCTGGGAAAAAGACAAACATCTGGTCGGTGGGGTCATCATTGTGGGCCACCAGCACTGTGAGGTCTGTGCGCCGTGGCCGCCCTTCACTGGGCTTGTCCCCGAACTGGGCCTTGAACTCCTCCAGTGTCTGGTCTAGCTCATCCTGAGTCACCAGGTAGCCTCGATCATGACACAGCTGAGGACAAAAAGAGTCAGGTAACATGAGGGTGGAGGAGGGGTCGCAGCAAGAGCTTGAGCTGAACAAAGCCACTATGAGGGCAACATAGACAGTTTGGGGCTCAAAGTGGCAGGTGTGTGAAGAGGCCAAAGAGGAGGGATGGGGAAGGTGGGGACAAAGATGGGGCGCATCCTAAGACAGCTGTTGTGCTACTCCAGTTAACCAGCTGCCATGGGTGTTGTCATTTTATCCTGAACCCTAGGGACAGACTGTGATTGGGAAGCAGCTGCAGGCTGGGACTTCGGGCTTGGGGCTGGGGCCCTGGGGCAGATGAAGACAGCTGGGGGGGAGGAGCATTGCTAATCTCTAGGCAGACTCTGGTTGGGAAGTCAGGCAACAGCTTGAGGGCCAGCAGTTCTAGGTCTTGTCTTGGACATCAGGGTTCTCTGACTAGGCTGACTAGGAGAAGACCCAAAGGGAGAAGGGGGAGGTCAGAACTGCTACTCAGCCTGGCCCCCCAACCCCTTTCCTCTGAGAAGTCCCCACAGCCTGATTCTCTCTCAGGGTCCCAACACTGTCAGTCTGTAGCACAACTGTTTCCGTCCCTGTCATTGGGGTAGCTTTGCGAAGCAGTGAAGAGGCTGGGTCTGGCTGCCCACCCTCTGTCTCAGCAGGATCCATGTGAAACAAGTGCAAAGGCCAAGGTCTTGGTCAAGACTCCACACCTCTGTGGTCTCTGGGGATTACAATGGCCCCCTCCCATGGGGTGGCTTGAAGCACAGAGCACGCAATGACTGCTCAGCCAGCTTGCTGCTATCACTCTACCCCAAGTAACTGAACGTTGGTGGCTGAAGCACTGAGGTAGCCACCAGGCACGGAGATCAGGGAAATGTCTGCAGTGGATGATGGCAGGTCAGACCAACTAAGCTAGGTTCCTTCTAGCCCCACAATCCTGGAATTCTGTCTTCTGCACTTGGGGTAGTGCTGGAACCTTCCAGGAAGTAAACAAGAGACTGTGGACGAAAAGGGTTCTATGGAAAGTAACCTCAAAGGGTGATCTGATCATAAATCCCTAACTGGTCAGGTCGCAGTGAGTAGCCACCGCCTAGACCAATCACTTTTTTAGCAAAAAAATTTATCTTTGCCTTAAGTAAGCCCTGTCCATTGCTCTTCTGCATCCACGTTAACACACCTTTGAGATACGCGTAACCACCCTCAAGAGAGCACGTAATTTTGTCATCTACCCTGTAGTCCAATCCCCGCATTGTTCCCTCCTGCCCTCGTGCAATCTTCCTTACATTCCCTCAATTCCAAATGCATACAAGCTGCAACACTGTCATTCTCCGAAAGGATATTTGACATCGTGCTTCCCAGAATATCGTCAGTTTTGCTTAAAATAAACTGTTATAAAAATTCTTTACAGGTCTAGACGTTCCCTACGTGGACAAAACCCTGACACGAAGAGACAGCGAACATCCCGGGAAGACAGACCCCAGACTCCCTCGGACTCACGACTGGGCCACTGAGGCCCGCCTTCACCGCGCGCACCAAGCACGGGGCCCCACGCGGACTCACCTGCATAATTGTCTTGCGGATCTTCCACAGCCGGTACGTCTCCTCCTCATCGTCCATGCCTGCCACCGCTCGCACTCACGGCGCCTGGGCCCTACAGGACCCGCGCCGACTGCGCCTGCGTCAAGCCCCGGTCAGGCCCCCTCAGCCTCCCGGTTTAAAGCTGTCTTCAGCAGACGCCTGAATGTAACGACCTTCCGGAGAGGCAATGCCAAGGGCAGCCCAAGCGTTCCGCGAGCCGCGGTTGGCTGCGCCAGTGGCGTGCAAACAGCGCTGCCTACCCTCGCCTCAGAAGTTCTCGCGTGTTTTTGATTGCACGGAATCTCTGGAATTACAGTTTCTTCTAAATACCAACCTCAGGGTGGCAGTTTAGAACTCCAGCAGGCTGAAGCGAGAAAACTGAGGAGGGAGAAAATGGGGCCAGGGGTCTGCTCTCCTCCCAGGAATGGTCGGGCTGCCTAGTAGTCGCTCCATAAATATTTATGCATCCAACTGTATGGAAGTCCTCTTAGTTGGCTGGGGGCCACGTGCAACCTAATGGCCCCAGCCTCAGTTTTTCCATCTGTAGAATGGAAATAATAAAGTGTCCCCATTTAAGAGGGTTAGCTGAGAAGCTAAAGGGACAACCATGCTTGGGAGGAGGTTGGCATAGCTCCTGGTGCTTATGACATGCTCCCACTTCTGTCCTTACCCCTTCCTGTCCCCTGAACCCCAGCCCTATCTCTGCCTGGGTATCACCCCGATTTCATTCGGGAGGCTCACCAAGCCCAACCCAGCCTCTGCCATGTGGAGGCCATCAGTAACTTCTCATTCAGTAATCCATTTATTCAATCAGATATGTACTAAACAACCACAGGACAAGCACGCCTTACATTCCAGAAAGAGACGAGATAGACACAGTGAACATAATAGACAATAATGTGAGAAGGTGATGGGTAATGGGAAGTTTGCAGTGTCAGATGGGAAGCCAGGAAAGGTTCCAGCAAAAACCCAAAGGAGGAGAAGGAGGGGGGTGGGGCTGTCGGGAGGAAGGTATACTAGAATACAGTCCGTGCCAAGGCTCTGAGGCTGTACCTTGCCTGGTTGGCAGCAGGAGGCCTGTGGGGGGAGGGTAGGAGAGAAGGTCAGAGGATGGGGTGGGGCAGATGTAGGAGGCATTGTTGATAGGGTTGAAAAGTTCGGGTTTTCTTTTCAGCTGACTTCAAAGAGATGAGGGAGGGGCTGTGAAGGATATCCTGCCCTGAGAGTGGGGAGCAGTGGTCTGGGTCTAGGTGTCCTGGGGGAAGCACCCACAAGATTTGCAGGGCAGGATTTGGAGATGAGGGAGAACAGAGTTGCCCTGACTGGGATGGGAAGACCCAGGGAGTAGAGCTTGGGGTGCTCCAGTGAGACCCCAAGGGCAGACATTGATGAAGCAGGGAGAATATGAGTCTGGAATTCAGGGTGAGGGCCAGCTGGAGACAGATGTGTGGGTGCCATGGGTACACGGTGGGGATTACAGCTGGGAGCCTGGGTGAGGTCACTGGCAGGTCCAGCCCAGAGGCCAGGAGGAGGGAAGGGAGCAAGCAGTAGAAGAAACAGGTGTCCACTGACTCTGGACCAATCTTGGCTATGTGACCTGAGGCACGTTATTTAACCTCTCTGTGCCTCAGTGCCTCCCGCCCCCTGCCAAGAACAGGGCCACTTCCTAGGGTGATCTGATTAACGACTGAGCACCTGACACCGGCGTTATGTAAGTGCTTTACATAGAATAAAGGGCCATGAAAGGTTGCCAGGTGTCCTGGAACCAGGTGAAGAAGGTGTCTGGAGGAGGAGGGAACAGCCTTCAAAACAACCAAGCTGGCCCTGGCTGGTGTAGCTCAGTGGACTGAGTATGGGCTGCAAACCAAAGAGTTGCTGGTTTGATTACCAATCAGGGCACATACCTGGGTTGTGGGTCAGATTCCCAGTAGGAGGCATGTGAGAGGCAACCACATACTGATATTTCTCTCCCTTTCTTTCTCCTTTTCTTCCCCGTCTCTAAAAATAAATACAATCTTTTTATTATTATCATTTATTTATTTATTAAAGATTTTATTTACTTATCTTTAGAGAGAGAGAAAGGGGGAGAGAGAGAGAGGGAGAAAAACATCAATGCGTGGTTGCCTCTCACACATCCCCAACTAGGGGCCTGGCCCACAACCCAGGCATGTGCCCTGACTGGGAATTGAACCAGCGACCTGTTGGTTTGCAGGCTGGTGCTCAATCCACTGAGCCATACCAGTCAGGGCTAAAAAAAAATAAAATCTTAAAAACAAAACAAAACAACCCACCGAGCTGTGAGTCTGAGCAAGCTTGAGGATTAGGCAGAGGTTTAGCCAAGTTGACATTGTTCATGACCATGAGGAGGGCAGATCTGAGGAAGGGGTGAATGCCTGTATGGGGAGGGAAGGAATTGCAGATGTGACCTGATGCAAAGGGGACCAGGGGGAACAAGAGTGAGAGGACCAGGTTAGGTTTTGACAGGAGAAAGGGCTCTCAAGAGCAAGTGGGCCTCAGGGCCCCAGAGAAGCTGGCAGGGGCTGACCACAATGCTGATGACTCAGAGTCCTGCCAGTGACCATGTGGCCCAGCACTAGGACACAGAGTGGCAGCTTGCTCTTTCACATCCCCCACCATGGTATGCCACCTGACAGAGCCTGAGGCCCAGAGATAAGGCCCCCACCCACACACTTGTGGGTGGATGTGTAAAATGGGTCAGCCACTGTGGAAAACAGTCTGGCAGCTCCTCAAACAGTTACACAGAGTTACTGCGTGCTCCAGAAATTTCACTCCTACGTAAGTAAGGAGAAATGAAAATATATGCCCATACCAAAATTTGTAGAGGATTACAAAATCAAAAGGTGAAAACAACCCAAACGTACATCAGAGGATGAATGGAAAAGGAGTGAAGCACTGATACTTACTACAACATGGACAGACCTTGAAAACTTGACGCTCAGGGGGAGGAGCCAGACACAAAAGGCCACACAGTGTTAGGACAGGAAAGTGCACAGAGCTAGGAAGTGAGTTAATGCTTGTACGGGCTGTGGGGGATGAGGAGTGACTGCTAACCAGGGCTGGGTTTCTTTTACTTTTATTATTTTTTAAAGATTTTGTTTATCTTTAGAGAGGGGGGAGGGAGAAGAAGAGGGAGAGAAACATTGAGGTGTGAGAGATACGTGGCTGGAAACCCAGGCAGGTGCCCTGACTGGGAATCAAACCTGTGACCTTGCAGGCCGGCACTCAATCCCATGAGCCATACAAGCCAGGGCAGGACTGAGTTTCTTTTGAGGTGATGAACATTTTGTAATTAAATACAAGTGATGGTCAACATTGTAAATATACAAAAACCACTTTAATTGTATACTTTAAAGTGATTAAAATAGTGAATTTTATTTTATTGTTTTTAAAGATTTTATTTATTTTTAGAGAGGTGAAGGCAAAGAGAGGGAGAGAAAAACATCAGTGTGTGGTTGCCTCTGATGTGCCCCCTACTGGGGACCTGGCCCGAAACCCAGGCATGTGCCCTGACTGGGAATCGAACAGGCAACCCCTTAGTTTCCAGGTCCACGCCCAATCCACTGAGCCACACCAGCCAGGACTAAAATGGTGAATTTTATGTTATATAAATTTTATCTCCTTTTTTTAAAAGGAAGAAAGTCAGACCACAGGAAAGACCCTGTCCTGGAGCTGGTTGCCACTCTGGAAAGGCCTCTGGTCAGTGGGCAACTCATCTTCCTTACTGAGGGAATTCAGCCACCACAGGGGAGCCATCCTGGAGCCTTGAGACTGCCCCAAGACCCCATTACCCCATCTGTGAAATGGGGTCACTCTGACAAAAGCTATGAAACTCCAAAGGCAAACCCTTCCCAGAGCCTGGAGTGCATTTCCCCACTTCTCCCACTGGGCAGCTGCCCCACCCCATGCCAGGTTCCTCTCCTCTCCTGCTCTTATCTCCTATGTAACTGGCAGGAAGTTAGGAATGAGGTGAAGCCCCATGCTCCATCTCTCATCCTTGGTGCACTCATGGGGGCCTCACCCTGTGCTGTTTTTCTGGCAACTCCAAAATAAATTACGGCAAATAACAGCAGATCACAACTTAAATGAAAATGGAAACAGCTGAGTCTTCCTCATGGCCAGACAGATTGGCCAGGATACCAGGGCTGCCAAGGGGAGGAAATGCTGGGGGTGGGGTGAAGGTTGTTCCTGAGAAGGGAGGAGGCCCAGCTGAAACAGTGCTCTCTTCCCAGAACTTGAAAACTCTTATGGTGGACCGACTGGAGGGAAGAAGCCACAGTGAAGAGCATTGTGCAAGAAGGCGAATGTAGCAACCCAGCCTGGGGAAATTCTCCCTCCATTACTTTTACCACCCAACTTGGCCATTTAAGCTCCTGCTCTCCCCTCTAACAGGCCTGGGTCTGGGGCAGAGGGAGAGAGCTCAATGATTCTGCCAAATAAACTCAGTCCCAAGAATTCCTGCCCCTTGGCCTCGGCAGAAATGTTCATGGAAGGGTCTGAGAAAAGGGTAAGATGTTTACAGAGCCCCAAAGGCTGAAACTACCCTGCAGTCCCAAGGTCAAGGTCCAGTAATGGCTGGGGGATGGGGGTGGGGTCAGCCAGGCCCGCTGTAGAATTCCATGACTCAGGTCCCAAGAATGGGGTGGGTCATTTTTCTGACTGCTGTGGCCAAGTGTCTTAGGTTTGAGTGGGGCCTTTCCGGTTCTGTGTGCACTCCTGCCTGTAATACTAGAAGTGAAGACGTCTCTCTGGGGTAGTTTTCCCTTGTAAGCACACGCCTGGGCAACCCCGCGTGTCCTCCCTGGAGGACGGAATACCAGGGAGTCTGATTTAACAAACCCCCCCACCTCAGGTGTGACTTATATAAGCGGCTAAAGCGAAGGTTCCCCTAGGACCGTAATGCCTCGGCCACTGTGCTCTATGGCGGACACTGCGGCAGCAGGCGACTGCGGCAGGGTCACCCGTCTCGTGACCACCACGCAATCGCTGGGAGCCCCCCCACCCCCAGCCCCGAGAGAGATGGAGTCTGGCCCCCAGTTTGGTTTTTATTGACATTAAAAAGAAACTCCCCAGTGTTCAATGAGCTGGGGCGATTTCTCTGCGAGTTCGAGCCATCTCCCCTCGGGTTTCCAGAAGTTTTTTAAGTTGTCAGGTACCCAACGAAGCTCTGGTTTATCACCCAGGTAACTGTCTCACCGCCACCAACGAGCAGCTTGCGTACACGCGGCCGCCCACCCGCCTACGAGCAGGCGCAGTCACAGACAACAAAACCGCAGCCAGCGGCCCCACCCATGCACGCCCTTCATTCCTGCCTCCCATTGGCTATTTCTACCGCGCGTCACAGCGCCCAAGCGACCGGCCAATGAGAACTCTGATGGGCGTGGCCGCGGGCGGGGAGGCGAGGCGCGCCGGCGCGCGTCCATTGGTCGGCTCGGCGTGGGGTGGAGCCGCTACTTTTCAGGCTCCCCCTCCGCTGCGATGAACTTAAGCCGCCTGTGCCGCTTGCTGAAGCCGGCTCTTCTGTGCGGGGCTCTGGCAGCGCCAGGCCTGGCCAGCACCATGGTGAGCGCAACGCTGGCGGCCGGGCCGGCGGGCCGTTGGGGCGGACGCGCCGCCTCCGCCGAGACGTTCGGGGCCGCGGTGACCTTGGGTGGGAGGGCGCCGTCCGGCACGCACGCGAGACCGCTGTCGGAGCTGTGGCTAGCGCAAGGGCCGGGGTACGGGCGGGGTTATGGCTGGGGGCGGTGTCCGGGGATCAGCGGGCAAGGCTACCACTTAGGTCGGGACTCTCGGGCCGCGCAGGGGCTGCTGCATCAGGGCAGCTGGGAGGGCCTGCGGGTACTGGCGGCCAGGCCGGAGGCCGTAGAGTGGGGGCGCCCCTTGGGCTGGTTAATCCACCGCCAATCCGCCGCCCCTCCCCCGCCCTGTACTCCCTGGGACACTGCGCGGTGGCGTCACAGATGGGCGTCCCGGGAGTCCTGGTTACCGGTCCTTTGTTCCCCGGGCGCATCACTCGGTGGGCAACGGTGCATCTGAAGGATTGGCATGGGCCGCGCAGCCGCCTGCTCCCGGGGTCGCTGCAAACGGCGGCGCCGGTTGCCAGGCAGGCGGCGGCGCCGCCGTCGCCGCCGTCGCCGCCACCGATCCCCCAGGCGGCGGAAGGCACGGGCGTGCGGACGCCGCCCCCGCCGGGAGGAACCCTGTTCCGAATGCCTGGGACAGGCACAGCCTGAGGCCTGGGAGAGTGGCTGTTGTGTCGAGTATCAGGATCCGGTGCGCGCGGGGCCCCCACACCCGCCAGTGGCGCTCTCTGCCCGCTGGGGCACCTGGCGGGATCCCCAACCCTTCCTGGGCCTCGGTGTCTGCGGCTAAACGCCCTCCGCCGCGCAGGGTGCGTGCACCTTTGAGGAGGAGGAGCCCTTACTTTTTACTACTCCAGGGCCCTTTCTTTCCACCTGGGATCTTCTCCTCCCGTGGGGACCGCGGGCTGGACGAGTAGGCTGGGGTTTCCACACCCCGAAGTCCGCCAGCTGCTCATCGCACCCTTGCCTTGTAGTGCGCGTCCCGCGACGACTGGCGCTGTGCTCAGTCCATGCACGAGTTCTCAGCCAAGGACATCGACGGGCACATGGTTAACCTGGACAAGTACCGGTGCGTACCTGCCAGCCTGGTAGGGGAGGCAGAGGGAAGGCCAGTGGCTCTGACGACCCCATTCCATCTCCAGGGGCTTCGTGTGCATCGTCACCAACGTGGCCTCGCAATGAGGCAAAACAGACGTAAACTACACTCAGCTTGTCGACCTGCACGCCCGATATGCTGAATGCGGTTTACGGATCCTGGCTTTCCCTTGCAACCAGTTCGGGAGGCAGGTGTGTGCCTTGTGTCCTGTGTGTGGACAGCGGGGAGAGGGTCTGGGTCTGCGGAAGTGGGGACCAAAATGGGGTACACATTTTTCCCACTGACCCAAGCACCCCTGCTTGTCACAGGAGCCAGGGACTAATGCAGAGATCAAAGAGTTCGCTGCCGGCTATAATGTCAAATTCGATATGTATAGCAAGATCTGTGTGAATGGGGATGATGCCCACCCGCTGTGGAAGTGGATGAAAGTCCAGCCCAAGGGAAGGGGCATCCTGGGAAAGTGAGTGGAGGGTAGGGCAGGGCAGGGCAGGAGGATGACTCCCCAGGGGATGGTGCTACAGTTGCCATGGGATTTCTCATGACTTGTCACTTCTTTTGTAGTGCCATCAAATGGAACTTCACCAAGGTAAGGAAGGGCTTTGGGGGGCAGAATGGGCCAAGACTGTGTCTGAGGCCAGCTCAGTGTCCCCCACCCCAAGAGGCCATAGGCCTGGCCCTAATGGGGCAGCAGGTGGAGGCTGCTTGCTTGCCCCCAGCCCCCTTGCAGGGGCCCCTTGGCTGTGGCCTCATGCTAACGCTACCTGTCCTGGCAGTTCCTCATTGACAAGAACGGTTGCGTAGTGAAGCGGTATGGTCCCATGGAAGAGCCCCTGGTAAGTGCCTTTCCAGGGAGCCTGCTGCAGGTGGGTTCACGGAAAGAGGTATTCCTGACCCTGCTTCCCCCACAGGTCATAGAGAAGGACCTGCCCTGCTACCTGTAACTCCACAAGTGTGTACCCCCCGTCCGAGCCCACCACCCGTGCCCCTCGGAGCCTTCCACCCGGCACCCATGACAGTCTGTCTAAAAACCAGCCTGCTGGTGGGGCAGACCTGAGAACCTGGCGTGCACCCCTGCCGGAGGAAGGCCCTCGGCCGGGCCTGGATCA
>VMDR010030932.1:0-12206 GCA_007922815.1 Macrotus californicus
GGTTCCTAAGCCTCTCCTCATTTTTTTGAATTCTTGTTTCTTCATTTTGTTGTGCTTTAATGTTTCTTTCTTTCTTCTGGTCCATACCATTGATTTGAGTCCCAGTTTTCTTCCCATCACTGTTGGTTCCCTGCACATTTTCCTTATCGTATCCTTCATTTGCTCATCTAATTTGTGACCAAATTCAACCAAGTCTGTGAGCATCCTGATTACCAGTGTTTTGAACTGTGCATCTGATAGGTTGGCTATCTCTTGGTCACTTAGTTGTATTTTTTCTGGAGCTTTAATCTGTTCTTTCATTTGGGACATTTTTGTTGTCTTGGCGCGCCTGTTACGTAGCAAGGGGTGGAGCCTTAGGTGTTTACCAGGGCGGGGCAACCCACGCTGCTGTGTAGTGATGCTCTTTGTGGGGGAGGGGACTGAGAAGGAACAATAGCGCTTGCTCCGGTCTCTGCCGGTTTTCAGTGACTTTCCGCACTACCCACAGTCAAATTGGGCCCCTCTGGTGCTGGTTCCCAGGTGGGTGGGCTTGCGTATGCTCTAGGACCCTTTGGGTCTCTCCAGCGAGCTCTCCTGTGAGTCCAGGAGTTTCTCCCGCTGCCGCTGCCTCAACCCCCACAGGAGTTTTCAATCAGAGGCTTTCAGGCTTTGTTTCCCCGAGCTGGAAGTCTGGGTTGCGGGGTCTGTCTTGCTCCCCAGTTGTTCTTCCCGGTTTATCCGCACGAGGGAGTGGGACTCCCAGTTCCCAGTCGCCACCTCCCAGCCGCGCCTTTTCCAGCTCCACCAGCCGCCCTGTGTGTGCTCACGAGTCATCTCTGCCCGGCCCGTTTCCGCCCCTCCTCCCCATCTGGATAAAAGTTTCTTTAGTGCCTTGGTTGTCAGATTTCCATACAGTTCGATTTTCTGTCAGTTTTGGTTGTTTTTTGTTTTAAAATTTGTTGTTGTCCTTCTTTTGGTTGTGCAAGGAGGCACAGTGTGTCTACCTACGCCTCCATCTTGGCCGGAACTCCAGCTTTTAGTTTTTAAGTACTCGTTAGCATAAGGATTCATTTGAACAACGAAAAATTACATTGAATAAATTCTGTGGACAAAGCACTGTGCTAGATTTGTGTACAGAACTTATTTCCCCTGCCCTCTAAGAACTGACAATCCAGAGATACAAACATAAATAGCGTATCATTATGTTCACTTAATAAAACTTCTTTGTATTACATTGTGTGATCGGGGAAAAAACATAAGACAAAAAGCATGCATTTGAAAACTATGCAAACATTCCATAATTTTTGAAGATGCTGCCGTACTGAAAGTGTACCAGAATGTTTAATCTTGGAAGACAGTAATACTTAAAATTTCATGAGATTTTAAAATCTAAAAAATGTTTCATGTGGTTAAATTTTTTCGTTGTTTTTTTCACAGAGGATTTGAAGTAGTTCACGATAACTACAAAGCAGTGAGGTTATTACATTCAAATAAATGTTAAACTCTTATGACAGATGACTTAAGTTCACTTGAGAGAATTCTTTTTTGCACGGTTGAAAGTGTGACTGGGCAAACAGGTAAGCCAAGAGATATGAGTGTGAAAACCAAACATAATTTACAGCTGAAGGCCTAATACTGTATTAAAGAGTTAAGGAGGAGGCTGGGGGGGTGGAGGGAGGCGAGGGGTTAGGAAATTTTTTTCAGTAAATAACTTGTTAAAGAGTGTTCTTTAAAAGAAACTTTGTCGAACGTATGTATCCCTCAAAGAGAAAAAAACCGACCCTCAACCAGAAAAACCTAAACCAAATAAATCCCCAGACCTTTCTACATCTGTTAAAAGATGCTTAGATGAACGCCCTGGCAAACTACAGCGAACGGGACAAAATGCAGTGTTCAGTAGTCTTTCCGGAGTCCGGTGGCTTTAAGAACGAAGGGTCGGCGATTGCCACGGGGAGGCGAGTATGGGGGGACAATGGTAACGAAAAGCAGACCAAAGCAGACCTTACGGAAAGAACCGAGCGCCACGTACGCCCCCGCGGCCCAGGCGCTGCCAACGGGAGCGCGTCGGCGGGGGTTGGAGCCGGCCGGGGAGGGGCGGACCAGCCGCTCTAGGCCCGGCGGACGCTCTCTATGGTCGGCGAGCGCCGTGCTGTCATCAGCAGAGCGACGGGCGGCGGCGGCGTGGGCGGCGTAGGCGGCGTAGGGCCCGGCGGGGCGTTTGGTTTCGTTTTGGTGGAGTTGGTGCTGACAGTGGAGATGGGAGTCCCGAAGTTTTACCGATGGATTTCCGAGCGGTACCCTTGCCTCAGCGAAGTGGTGAAAGAGCATCAGGTGGGTGAGCGAGGCCCGGCGGTTAGAGGACCGAGGACCTGGGCTTCGTGGCCCTCTCCGCCCTGGGACGGGGTTTTCCGGTCCCCGCCTCCTGCTCGTCATCGACAGCTAGGAGGCCAAGGAGGGGACCGAGGGTTTGAGAACACCCAACGATCTGGGTGGGGGCGAGGACGGGTGGCGCTTCTGTGACCGAGCTCCGTTGACCGCGGCGGTTGTGACGGCTGCCGCCGGCAGAGCCTGCGGCGACCGCGACTTTCCGTCCTGGGGAGGCCAGCTTCACGGAGCGCCCGGTCCTCCTGGAGCTGCAGGGTGCGCTTTCCCCTCTAGAGGTCGCGTGGCCGGGGCGCCAGTCCTGCGAGGACCCGCCGCCTCCGCCGTCCGCTTCCGGGGCGCCGCTCCCCTCCCGCCGAACGCCGGCGCCTCTGGGCGTAGCTGCTGGTTCCTGTTCGCGACACCTTTTGTTGCTCTCCCGTTCCAAAAGAACGAGAACGCGCTTGGCGCAGGGCGCAGTGTTTGGATGTTTCCTCGTGGGAGCAAGTTTGGTTGAGATTGTTAGAGCTCTAATAACACTGGAACTGTGGAAAGATAATAGAAAGCAGTCATCTAGACTGCTAGGTTTTGGCTGATAGGTTAGTGTTTGTCACATTTAATGATTTTAGTAGCCCTCTTGTCCGTTTTATATTTTACAGAAAAAATTAGTTTTGAAATGTGTATAGCTAATTGAATTATTTGTGATGGATAGCGTTGTATTTCCACTGGAGGGGTACCAATATAGGGAACAACATCGTGCTCTCTACAGATAGTTTAATCTTTTTTAAAAGTACCATAAGCATGAAGGTAGGGTTAAACTTCCTGAAAGAATTTTTCTGTTGTTGGATTACAGTCAGATTTCGTATATGAGGGAAAGCTTACAAAAATTCCAAAATGGTAGTTTAATTTACTTGAAACATGGGTTGAGTTTCCAGAGAAGAGGGTAAAAAAGGTTACTAGTGCATTGCGGAAATAGAGACTACGAACTTTGGCTTTCGTGGTGCTTCATTCAGAAAACTTTTTGGTGCCTGCCACACATCATTCACTTTATCTCTCAAGTGAAAAAAAAAGTGATTATTATTCAGACTTACTTGATAATACATAATTTGTTCAGTAATATTTTTTACTTTGTAGTCTTTGGCATAGAATTTGGTTTGGTGAAAATGTCTGATTGTCTCCATCCTGAGGATTTTGTTAGTGAAGGATAAAAGTAATGCTTTTAAGGTAGCTCTATGATATGAACCCTAAGGGTAGGTTTAAACTTGGTCTGTCAAAGTGATGTCTTTCAAAGCTGTTTGATACTGGTACTTAACAGCAGAAGCAATGTTATGAAGGGGTTACCACGCTACTCTCTCAAGCAGAGCTTGAAAGATGGTAATGCCTAAGTGAGTCACAATGGTCCAAAAGCTAGTCCTGTGGGGAAGGAGGTGGGAACAACTTCTTCTTTGGTGGAGGGGTGCGTTCTGGAAATTTGATGGTGGTAATAGTAACATAGTTTTTGGTCTCTGAATCCTTACATGAAAGCAGAAAGAGTAATTAGCAACATTTAAAATACATAGAACAGTTACAGCAAAACCACGTAACAGAGTATCCCTACAAACCCCAAAATACAAGGAGGTGGGGACAAACCACCAAGAGCCTTTAGACCCGATCAGTATTGGCATCTCTGCAAGAGGAGGAAAGAAGCAATGGGGCAACATCTGGTAGACCTGAGAACGGAACTCCAGAATGTTCGCTAAAAGACTGTGAGGGCCAATTGGAAAGCAGTAGCTGTAACTGAGGAGCTTTAATGGTCAGGAGCAGTCTACCTCCTGTGAACTTTCAAAACTGACTTGCCAAGGCACCATTGTAAGGCAGAGCTCAGCCTAAGGAGAAACTGCTGGGAGTGAGATAAAATTTTATTAGAAGAGGGATAATAGAGATAAGAGAAGAAAGTCCAAATAAAAGTGAGGTAGGGTTACAGAGTCAAGAAATACTAGGAAACAAACCACCAGTCAGCAACCCCACCCCCAATTTTTAACCTATCCCAAAACAGCGGAAGAGGGAAGTTGGTGAAGTTAAAGCTTTCCTGAACTCCTTCACTCTAAAAGTTCAGGAAAATAAAATTTACATAAAATGAAGAATAGAAAAGTATCAAGGTTAAATAGCATACAAAGTTATCATGGGGGGAAAAAGGAACTAAATAACATTCCCTACAATTGAAGCTTGTAATAAAAATGTGTACATAAAACAGACCAAAACAATAACCTACTATTTCAAAATGAGCAAAAAGGCACTAAGAAAATGACATAAGACATGAAAGAATAAACAATCAATTGTGAAAATTCACAATAAGGTAACAGAACCTAGGGAAAATTAGACATAAACAATTATTTCAGAAATGAAGTTTAAAATAACAGCAAGGCAAGAGCAAATGATGCCATGAGAAAACACAGGAGGTGTAAAGAAGAAAATTTTTAAAAAGTTTCAAGAGACAGTCATAAGAAAGACAAATAATAGGGGTTTCTGAAAAAGGAAATCAGAGCAACATAACAGAATCAGTACTGAAACTATAATTAAAGAAAACCTTTGAAATTAAAAAAAAATTTTTGAAGCTGCATGTTGAAAGAATTGAATATGTGCCTGAGAAGTTTGATTTGGATGATCAATGCCAAGACATGAAGTTACTAGACTTTAAAGAAAAAGGAGAAAAACAAAAAAACTTCGGTTAGAAGAAAAGAACACATGACTTGTAAGGAAAAGAAAATTAGGTTTCCATCACAGATACATGCTAGAAGAAACTGTAGTAACATGAAACTCAACTGACTTTTGAATATAATCCATAAGCTGATAAACTGTTCTCAGTGTGCAAGAATTCAGGGAATACTGTTTCTTTGAGCACTTCCTCGAGGAGTCTATTAGAGAATGAGCTTCAGACAAAATGGCTAGGGAGACAACAACATAAGGACCAGTGGTGAACATTAAATATAGTTACCTGTAGAACAAAAAAGCAGCAAAAGTTGGCTTGAATTGAATTGAAAGCATCTGTATGAATTTATGATACCCTTTAAGAAAAAAAGTCCCCTTCCAAAAGTGATAGAGACTATTCCTAATCTTGAAAACTGATTAAACAGAAGAAAGCATTTTGTTCTACCTTTCCTGTACCACTGAGTAACCAAATAGTAAAATGGTCTCTTTATAAAAATATCCTGGCTGATAAAAAGAAATGATAGAATATTACCATTTTGCAACTTCGAATGTGGAGATTACTAAGTACAAAAGGAAAACAAAATCTAGGAGGAAGTTGCACATGTACTGTATTAGGTCTGTCTGGACAGAATCCAGCCATTGTTAATATAACAACAAAAGTTTGCACAAGATCAGTGTAACCTGGCAGCCAAGGAGAGTGGACTGGAATGCTCACGTGTGATCAGTGACTTCACTGCGCTAGTCAGCGGGGATGGTAGACACCGTTGAGTGAGCATGTGTACTGTGTGGTCATCACATTCACAGTGACTGAGAGAGTAGAGCAATGAATCTGCATCAAATTTTGAATTAACCTTGAACATTCCTCCACGGAAACTATTCAGATGATTCAGAAGGTCGCAGCTGTGGGCAACTGGTGATTGGCAGTTTCATCACAACAACGTGCCTGCTCATGCATCACGTCTCATGCAGAGTTCTTTGGCAAAACATCAGATCACTCAGGTGACTCAGCCCCCTTCCTATCCAGATGTGCCCTGTGACTCCTGGTTTTTCTGAAATCTAAAATCACGTTTGAAAGGGAAGAGATTTCAGACCATTGATGAGATTCAGAGAGATATGACAGGGCAGCTGATGGCAATTGGGATAACTGTGTGAGGTCCCGAAGTGCCTACTTGAAGGGGACTGAAGTATCATTGTCCTATGGGCAGTGTTTCTTGTACCTTGTGTCTTCTTCAATAAATGTCTCTCTTTTTCATAGTACGTGGCTGGGTACCTTCTGGACAGACCTTGTGTACTTAATCAGTGTTCTAATGATGGGTGTGGATGGTGAAGAAGAATAAAAGCTTTGACCAGTAACATTTATTTTAGAAAACCACAAGCTTGCCCTTATGCTGCAGTCCCATTCCCACTAAGGTTGTAGGTAATGTAAAACTAGTATCTTTCCAGTGTCACCTCCTCCTTTCCCATGTATTCCTACGCTGTGATTCCCTAACCTGCTCGTTTCCCAAATACATGGATTTCATGCCTCTGCCTTAATTCCTGTAGTTCCTGCTGGAAAGACCTTTTCTTCTGTGTCTAGTAGACGACACCTTCTTCCCAGTCTCAAGGAAGCCTTTGACTCCTTCATACTTTATCAGTCCATGCTCTACATAGAGAGGTGCAGGGTATTGTTGCTGTTGACTTTTCTGCATCCTCTCACTTTATTATACCTCCGGGCAGGGACTGTTCACACAGTTCTCATGTGGCTCATCTCCTTCATAGTTCCTGGCAGATAGCAGTTGTCCAGTTAATGTTTGCTGATGTAAAGAATGAGTAATAGAGATAAAAGTAGAGATTAAGTTCTAATGAGGAACATATACAGGATGAGGCAAAAGTAGGTTTAATGGTTCATATGGAAAATAATGCAATAATTAATAAATAATAATACAAGAATAAACTGTTTTGTGTACTCAGAACTGTAAACCTACTTTTTCCCCACCCTGAATAACTGATGAAAATGTAACCTTTACGAACCAAAGGTCATGTAATTATAATTATAAACTCTTAGAGCATAGGCAGTTCTCTTTGTGATTGCAATTTAATATAGTGCTGTTATAATAGGTAAGATTTGTTAATCACGTGCCATGTACTAAACACGTTTAAGTGTTTTATATGCATTAGCTTATTTAGTCATAGCAACCCTGGAATTACCTCTCTTTTGTAGCTGAGAAAACTGAGTCACATGATCAACTGTGCTCCACAGCCAGTAAAGCAAGTGTTGGAGCTGAATTCGAAACCATGCAGAATTGCTCCAGAGTAGTGTTTCTTAACCTCTCTTCTATTACTGCCCCTCCTCCAGGACAGTGCTTTCCAGACTTGCTTTTGTCTTACTCTCCTTCCCCCGTGGAAATTTGATACCACAGCTATACTCTGTTCATGTACTGTGGCACTTTATTATTTCCCCCTTCCCCAACAGTTTTGGCACCTTCAGGAGCCATGTACTTTCTGTTGATAATGTATACTCTAGAGCCTGTACTTTAAAAAAGTTTAGTGGTAAAATATACATAACATAAAATTTGCCTCCTTAACCATTTTACATTCAGCAGTGTTAAGTGCATGCATATTGTTGTGCTAGAGCCTGTACTTTAATACTGGTCTTCTATACTTTTGCTAAAAATTGCTTTTTGACTATGTAAACATAAATTTTCAAATTACAGGGAACACAAGCTGGCATTTCTATTTTAAAGTATTGCTCTTGTGTAGGGAGCTTATCTGTTTTATCCTTTGCCATATTCATGACTCTACTGTATTTACTGTATTTCCTAGCCCCTAGTATAACGTATGGCACATAGATATTTTTATCAAGGGCATAATAATATACCTGCTGTTGTATAACCTGCTTTTGTCACTTGACCATGTGTATTATACACATGCCACGCCAAATACGAATCTGTATCATGATTTGTAATTGTGGAGTATGCCATTGTATGGATGTTCCATCATCATTTTCTATGGGGCCTTAAACTTGTTTTTATTTTCTATCTTTATTGAATGGTACTAACAAGAATATTCTTGTACTTATGTCTTTATGCAAATTTGTGATTGGTTCCTAGAATAAATTTTCTTTTTTACATTTTAAACATAACAAGAGGGGGAGTGGAAATAGGGGAGGGAGTTGGAGAGGGCTGGAGTGGTGGGGAGGGGTGGGGGGGAAAGGCAGAAAACTGTACTTGAACAACAATAAAAAATAAAAAAATAAAAAAACAAAAAGTATAATTTATTTTTAAGTTGTATCTTATTTACTTTACTATTACGGTTGTCCCAAATATTTCCCCTTTGCCCCCGCCAACACCCAGCACTCCTCACTCCCTCAGGCAGTTCCCCCACCATTGTTCCTGTCCATGGGTCATGTGTGTAAGTTCTCTGGCTGCTCCATTTCCTGTGCTGTACTTTATATCCCCACGGCTCTTCTGTAACTACCCGTTTGTACTTCTCAATCCCCTCACCTCCTCACCCAGTCCCCTAAATCCTTTTCCCATCTGGCAACCATTAAAATGATCTCCATATTCATGATTCTGTCTCTGTTCTTCTTCTTTGCTTAGTTTGTTTTTTAGATTTTATTGTTGATAGATAGGTATTTATAGCCAGTTTATTGTTCAAAGTTGTGATCTTTTACTTAATTAAATAAGTCCATTTAACATTTTACATAATAATGGTTTGGTGATGATGAATTCCTTTAGCACTTTCTTCTCTGGGAAGCTCTTTATCTGCCCTTCAGTTCCACATCATAGGAATCTTGGCTGTAGGTCTCTGCTTTTCATGACATTTTTCATGAATATCTCTTGAGAAGTCAGCTGACAGTCTTATGGTGGTAACTCCTTGTACATAACTAATTGCTTTTCTCTTGCTACTTTTAAGTTTCTCTCTTTGTCTTTAACCTTTGGCATGTTAATTATGATGTGTCTTGCTCTAGGCCTCTGCATCCATCTTGTTTGGGACACTCTGTGCTTCCTGGACTTGCATGTCTATTTCCTTCACCAAAATAGGGAAGTTTTCTTTCATTATTTTTTCAAATAGGTTTTCAATTTTCTTGCTCTTTGTCTCCTCCTGGCACCCCTATGATACGACTGTTGGACCTCTTGAAGTTGTCCCAGAGACTGCTTCCACTACCCTTGTTTTTTTTGGTTTCCTTTTTCTTCTTGTTCTGCATGGTGGTTTTTTGCTTCCTCATGTTCCAAATCATTGATTTGATTCTTGGCTTCTTCTCCTCTACTGTTGTTTCCCTATAAATTGTTCTTTATTTCAGTTAGTGTATGCTTCATTTCTGACTGGGTCCTTTTTATGCAGCCCAAGTCCTCATTAAGTTCCTTGAGCTTTCTTATAACCAGTGTTTTGAACTCTGCCTCTGATAGATTTCTTACCTCCATTCTGTTTAGCTCTTTTTCTGGAGTTTTGATCTGTTCTTTCATTTGGGTCATGTTTCTTTGTCTCCTCATTTTGGCAGCCTCCCTGTGTTTGTTTCTTTGTATTAGGTAGAGCTGCTTTGACTCTTGTGGCCTAATGTAGTAGGTGTCCTGTAGGATCCAGTGGCACAGCCCCCCCATCACCTAAGCTGGGTGCTTAAGGGGTGCCCTACTTGTGGGCTGAGTACACCCTCCTTTTGTAGTTGAGTCTTATTGCTGTTAGCAGGTTAATGGGAGGGATTTACCCAGGCTAATCAACTGCAAGGACTGGCTGTGACCACTTACCACCAACCTCTGCCTTCCATGGAAGCTCAGCTGCGCAGGTGGTGGTGCTCCAATGTGGTCTTTAGCTGTCCGCTGCGCAGGCTCTGCGGTTTCCCAGGTAATACAGGCCAAGGTTCCTGTCTGTGCTTTGCCTCTGGCCACCCCTCCTGAGCTATAAGCATTGAGAGTTGGCTGCTACTTGTGCTGGGCTTGGATTTCCAGGCAAAGCCAAGCTGTGAATCTAGGCTGGCTGCTGCTGGTGTTGCACCTGAGGTCACTTAGCAAGAGGTATGGGGGCTGGTGGCTCATTTAGACTGGCTGTTGCTTGCTTCAGAGGAATTAGGAAGTTGTGTAGCATGAGCCAAGAGCAGTCATTCATATGGAAAAGCGGCTTGGGTGTACCCATAAGTTGGGTGGGACACAGTTTCTGTGCATCTCCTGGTTGGGGCTACCAGTTTTAGCCAGGTTGGTGGAGTCTCAGATATGACGCCAGCCTGACAGCTGTGTGAGGGAGGGTTCATAAAATGGACAGTGGCTTCTGCCCACCTTTGTGTCTGGGAGAAAGCTGTCCCCCAGCTCTTGCCTTGAGGCCAGACACTTCAGTTCCTCTCTGCATGCCACTGGTGCTTTTCAAGCTGCTCCCCTGGTGCTGGATCTTGGAGTGAGTCTGAGTAAGTTTGTGTGTGGGTTCTTTAAGAGGAACTGCTTGGGACTCCAGAAGTTTCTTTCACCAACTCAATCCCTGCTGGCTTTGCAGCCAGGAATTATGGGGACTTACTTCCTGAAACTGGAACCCTGGGCTGGGAGCCCTGATTTGGAGCTGGGACTCCTGGATCCCAAGATATCCCTCCTGAATTTTTATCCACCACTTGTGGATGTGGGACTAGCCTATTCCGTGTCTCCATCCCTCCCACCAGTCTTAATGGATGTGATTTCTTTTATTCTGTAGTTATGAGACTTCCATTCAACTTGATTTTTGATGGTTTGGAGTGATGGTGGTTCTATATTTTAGTTGTAATTTTGATGTGATTGTGCAAGGAGGTGAGCTGTGTTTATCTATGCTGGCTGGCATCATGACTGGACAAGGATAAATTTTCAGTAATAGAAATCCTGGGTCAAAGATGTATGTACTTCAAGTTTTGATAAATACTTCAATATTAGTTATATCAATTTATTATTCCCATTCCAGACTACTGGGTATAAGTGCCATCTCTTTTCTAACTCTGTGATTTTCCTCTTCTGAAACATGGGGAATATAAATATTTCTCTTTTAAGGTTGTTATAAATAAGTGAGAGAATGAATATGTAAATGCTCTAATAAATGTAAATGCTCTTGATAAATGACAGCTGTTGCTTTTTTAAAAAGATTTTTTTTTTTTAGAGTGGAAAGGAGGGAGAAAGATGAGGAGGCAAACACTGACATGTGAGAAACATCTACCTGTGAGAGAAACATTTGTTGGTTGCCTCTTGCATGCCCTGAACCGGAGGCCTTGCCCTCAATGCAAGCATGTGCCCTGACTAGGAGCCCAACGGGTGACCTTCAGTTTGCGGGACAACCCTCAAGCCACTGAGCCAAACCAGTCAGGGCTAGCTGTTGCTTTTAATAACATAGGAAGTATGTATTTTCCCCAAACTTTAGCAGTAATGGGTAACATTAATCTTTATGATCTTTGCTAGCATGAAGGAAAAATGATGTGTCATTTTATCTTACTATTTGGGGATGTTGAACATCTTTTCATATGTTTATTAGACTTTTGTGTTACTTCTTTTTTGAATTACTTTGCATTTTCCATGCTTTTAAAATTGCTCTTTTTCTTTCTCATGTTTGAGAATTTTTATGTATTAGGAATGTTGACTTTGTCCTAATTTGCAAGCTTTTCCCTGCATTTTGTCATATTCGGTTAAACTTGTGTGTGGCTCTTTTTTTAACCCTATAGATTTAAAAATATATTTTTAGAAAGCCAATGCCACCATTTGGTTTATGATTTCTGGCTTTCCACAAACAGATTACCAAAATGTTTGTTTATAATTTTTTACTTATATTTCTCAAAATTTCTAATCCTTGTGGAATTATTTCATTATAAAATGACATAGCTTTGTTTCCAATAGTTAGCTAGGTGCCCTCTTCCTTTCTTTCATTGACTTGAAATATATCTTATGTGCTATATTTCTGTATACACTTAGGCTACTTCTAAACTATGTAGTTCAGTCAAAATGGATTTTATGTTTTTTAAGATATTGTTTATTTATTTTTAGAGAGAGAGGAAGGGAGGGAGAAAGAAAGGGAGAGAAAGAGAAACATCAGTGTGGGCCAGAAACATGGGACCGGTTGTCTCTCACACGCCCCCTACTGGGGACCTGGTCTGCAACCCAGGCATGTGCCCTGGCGGGGAATCGAACCAGCGACCTTTTAGTTTTCAGGCCAGCGCTCAGTCCACTGAGCCACACTAGCCAGGGAGGGCTATTTTATAATTT